>JAVJHY011673983.1:0-43455 GCA_035593235.1 Phascolosoma agassizii
CTTGATTTGTCTTTCTGATGAAAGCAACACTGTCTGGATCTTGTATCGAACGTTTTACAGTAAAAAACAAAGTCCCGCCAGTAATGTCAACGACTGAACCGTCATCGTTCCGAACAGTCAGCTCCAATGGTAGCTTGGAACCTCTGTTTATCAATAAGTGGTTTCCTGTAGTCATAATACCAACCAAGTTTACCCCTCTCTTTAGCTTTCCAATCATTTAGCTCTACCCCTTGTTGGTGGCGAACATATCTTTTTTAGCGTGCGCTTGTGCGCATCAAATTTACTGCACTCACTGTTCGCATATTTCAGAGCAAGCTGCCTACATGACTCTGAATCATCAAATTCAAAAATGACCTTACCACGATGCTTCTTATGGTTCTCGAAGCCTTTCATGATAAGGTCATTTAATAAGAAATATGCTGCGAGTGCCAGGTCGTCCGTGAAGTACGTCTGGCTTTGCATAATTTACTTCTTTTTAGCAGTGGTGTTTTTAGCGCCTGGGCCTACACCCTTTGCTGCTGAGGCAGGTTTAGCAGCAATCACTGGGGTTTCTTCTAATGCAGCATCGACAGCAGCTTCATCGTATGAAGAACCCGCTTCTTCGATAGCGCCTTCATTTGCGATCATCTTTCTGAAGTCGGTTTCGTCAGCCGGCAAGTAAGGGTTACATGAGATAGTGAGCATGCCATTATTCATGATTCGCTTGATAACTTTGAGGTCGCTTGTCAAAAGTGGACTGTCTTTGCGGAATGTATCGAATGAGCCTACGACTCTGTATTCTGTTGCTTCTTTAGGTTGAACGAGCCATTTGCGACCCTTCCAAACTTCCTTGCGATCAGCTACGCCTTTTGCTTCTTGTGCGGTTAGTGAACGTCTTGACATAAAAAATTCTTCCTTTGATATGATAGTTTAATACGGGGAATCAAACACCGAATCAGGGGAACTGGCGTGAACCAATCCCCCTTAAATTCAGTGAGTATGTTTAGATGAAGTCATCTTTAATATTAATGACTTTAACAACGGCTTCAGGTTCTTCAATGTTCACATCAACCTTAGTTGTCAATGCCCATTGGTTACACTGTGAGAAGATCTGGCGATCAGTCTCGATTGAAACATCCAAGCCAATACCTAGCAATAGGTTAGAAGGATATGTCAAAAGCATTTGAGGATTGGCACGATAGGCTACCAACACGGTTTCGGTTGCACCAATACCACCAGCACCAATGTGTGTGATATTCCCAGCAACTGGATCGCCAAGATAATCAACACTTCCACCAACATAAGCGGCAGTAGGTGTGTTTCCAAGTGTTTCAACGACAACGACTAGATCGCTGATGTTTTCGTACTTGAGGTTCACAACTGAGCCAGAACCAGTGAAGGTAACTAATTCAGTGATGATAGGACGTAAATCCATTAAAGGAGCTTCCAAAACAGGGACACCATAAGGTGAAATTGTTTTGATCTGACCCAAGAAAGCTGCATCGGCTAATGCGGTTCCTTGATTGGTCAAGTTTTGGGTGAGATTTACGATCAAGTCAGGAGAAGAAACGAAGGTGAGGCCATCACGTCTACGCTTATACTTCTTAGGAAGGGCTTTAAGGGCACCCGCCATAACTTTCTTAATATCGGCATCATTAAGAGCATCATAAATAGTCCCTTGGTCTGCTGTACGCATCCAACCGTCAAAGAGGCCAAGGAATTCATCACGAACATAATTGGTGGTGCTTCCACCCTCAAGGATGTCGGATTCGATTACAGGCATAGCGACCTTATCACCATTGATGTATCCGTCTTCCAAATCGTTGGCAAGTTGAGTAGCCATCATTTTCACGATGAGTTCTTCAACAGTCAAGCCTTCAAGATTGGTCAAAAGATAATCATCACTGATTTCAAAAGGAACCATGATTTTCTTTGGGTTGAGACTGACTTTAGAGTGACTTACACCACGTCTCACGCCAGGATCAGTTTTTTCAGTGAACTTAACGGCTACACGCTTGTGTACACCGATCTTGTCAACGTCAAGCTGCTCATTTCTGAAAGTGAATGTACGGGCTTTGTTTGTCAACTCGGTGATGTCAAAGACATACTGAGCAAAACGCTCGGCCTGACGTGGATTCAACTTACCAGCAACCGACAGTGCTGAAGTGGTGATTACCGCTTTTTCGATCAACTCAGCGTTAGAACGACCCTTGAGGGATCCAGCCTTCTGTTGTAGAAGCGAATCGAACTCCTCTTGACTCATTTTCGCAAGCTGCTCATGAACTTGTGCGTGTGTCAAATTTACCTGACTCATATTAGAGCCTCCTTATTGCTTTCCATTTTTATATGTATTTCTGAAACTGTCTCCGAAACTGCCTAAAACGCCTTCACCAGCAAAAATGTTGGGTTCAGCCTTTGTGACGGTTTCTTCGGGAGCTTCATCAGGAGTGATGTCTAAAGCAGCACTTCCTATTCTGACTTTCTTCAACCCTTCCAATTCAGCACGCTGATCGTCAAGTTGTTTCTGCATGGCTGATAGGACGACATCGGTTTGAGCTTTGACAGCTTCATCTTTAATGCGAATCTTTTCCATGGCAATTTCGTTGCTTACTTCGTCCAGTTGCTTTTGCATGTCGCTACCGGGCTCGTCAACTACAGGAGTAGCAGCGAGAGGCATTTCAACGATTTTCTTTTCTTGCTTTTCAGCCAAAGAAGCAAATTGCTCTGCATCCTGATCAGCAAGCTTCTGGAACCCAGCTTCGATGAATTCACCAAGACGGGCAATCACATCAGATGATGCGGTTGAGTGGTTGGGAATAACCATATCGGGCAGATCAGACTTTTCGTCTTCAATCTCTTCCTTTTTAGCAGCAGGTTCTACCACAGTTGCTTCAACAGCAACGGCAGCTTCAGGGGGTGTCTCGACCACAGTCGCTTCAACGGCTTCAACGGCTTCAACGGCTTCAGCGACAGGAGCGACAGGGGCTTCTACAGCTTTGGCAGCAGGCTCTTGCTTCGCAGGTTCAACACCAGCATCAGCGATAAGGTCTGCAATTTTAGTCGCCATTTCTTTGAGAGCTGCTAAAAGCCCTTTCCGACTTGACTTTTTAACTTTACGACCTTTTTCTAAATCATCGAGAGCTGTTTCAGTCTCTTCCATTTGCATGACTTTAGATTCAAGGTCTACCAAGTTGGCGATACCTTTAGCGATCTCATCAGCAATACTTTGACCTTCATCACCACCTTCATCAATAGAATCGGATTTTTCAGTAGCTTCACCTTCAACGATTACCGTTTCAGGCTCGATTGCTACTGCAGACTTTTCGGTCGCTTCCAATTCGTTTGAAAAACTGAAACCGAGGCCAGCCATTTTCTTAATAAGACCTGAACTCACTTCACCGGCTAAATTGCCATCATTGTTTTTAACAATGAATTCTTCAGCATTCGCAGGATCAGTAACAATACTGACCTCTTGAGTAACTGCTCTGGCAATGCGCCCTGGCGTGGGTCTAGCTCTACGTTTGCGTTGTACAGACATAGTATCTCCTTTACACCTTATCTTTTTGCTTATCTGGCTCTACAATAGCTGATCCACCAACGGAAAAACCCTTATATACACCATTTAACGCTTTTCTTTTAATAATTGGATTCAGTAGTTGCCACTCTTGAATCCATGCTCCTTTAGGGAACGTTTTACCTTCCATCTCGAACGTTACAGGGGCGATGAAGTTTTGGATAAGCCTGAAGTCGGGGTTAGCGAGTCCTTGCTCATCGTGGAACTTTTCGTGCATTTCACCAAGGACTTGAAAGTCCATCATGTAGCGGTGCATTGTCTCTTCGATCTGGGGAGCCTCGATATACTGCTCCTGAAGATCACGGTCTTCATGACTTCCGGGTCGAAGCACAATGCCATAAACCAAGCCTTTACGCTTGTCTACTTTTTCGATTCTAATTTGATGGGCGGGTGGCTGCTTTGACTTCTCAAGAGTAAAACGAAGCTGCAACACTTCGCTACTTTCTACTTGCGCTTGATAGTCCTCACGTCCGTCTGGATCAGCTTGTGCGACTTTCATCACAAGGGCAGGCTCACAAGCTGTTTCATCGTTTGATTCAATGAGTCTTGTTTTCGTGTTGAGAAAGCCAGCGTCATTGCCTATCTCAACATAGAAACCAAAATGCTCCATAAACATTTGAATAAGAGCGCTCGTATCGATGAGTTGTTGCATGAATTCATCAGCACCAAGCTCAGAGTTGATTTCGAGAATGGCAGACAAAATGCGTTTTGAGTTTGTCAGACCCTCCCAAAAATCATTTAAGAGATATAAGTCAAACTCATCCGGGGGAATAACTCGAATCTCTTTTTCGGCAGATTCTTTTTGAAGTCCGATCCCTGATGCGGGTGCGATGGGCATCTTGAAAGGTGCTGGTACAGAAACCAGCTCACCCTCAGCGAACTCAAGGAACATGATGTCACCGCATAAAATATTAACGTGGGCCAAGAATATATTATTCATCTTGACTTGGTTTGGATCGACTAAGTGAGGGTTCACGGCTTGGAGAAATTCGTGCAGATGCCATTTGACTGTACCTAACGCAGAACTCAATGCGATTACCAGAGCTTCCGTAGCACTGGTGGCACCCTTTTTCATCTCAAGCAATGACAGTCTTCGCAGTACCTGCTCATCTGTAAGATCGTCTTCCTCGGCACCCTTGGTCACAACGTATGCGACTGACTGAAAGTCATGACCGAAGCGGTCTTTATATGACTCCATGTACAGCGAACTGTCCTTTACGAGCAGATCAGCAGGGGGCTTGCAGTTTTCTTCAGTGTTCTTCAGATACGCTTCGATGAAGAATAAATCCGCAGAACGCTTGAAGCTTTTCAGCAAGTCTTGCTCATAGTTTTTTTTACTCATAGAATGTTTCCTTAAGGCTTTGGGGTTGAGCCTGCTAAGGGCTCTTTCTCGTTTATTCTAACACAGCATGATGTCTCGACTAACTTCATTCTTCTTTTAATCAGACATTAACTTTGGGCATATTCTGATATTTATTAGTAAAGACGCTTGACTTATGGTGAAGGGTTTGTTATACTAAAGTTATAAGGTTAAGTAAACGAAACGGGGATACACAATGCTATACAGAATCACTCAATTCATCGCAGGGTACGAAGGCCACGCCATTCAAGAGGAAGTGAATGGACACGAAGTCGCTGAGATTTTAGATGCGGTTGATATCGAGGCTGCAACCGATGCTGAGGCGTTGCAATATGCTTGGGAGTACTTTGGAGTTGAGGCACATTCTCAGGTTTACGAAAATGATGTGGCTTGGTTGTACAATCACAAAATGAGTCGATTCACGATCACTATTTCACCAGAATATAACGCTGAAAATATCGAGGTTGACTTTGCTGATTATTTTGAGGGGTATTCAATCGATCACCCTCATTCAGATGTGGTGGACGCTTATATAGATGGTTTGCTCAACGGAACTCAGGTTTTAAGTATAGTTTAGAGGAATAAAAAGTAAGGGGAAATTAAATGACATACATCAAATTTTTAAACGATTTAGAGTCAATTCAGGGAAACAATGCTAAGGTGGATTTTGCCAAAACAGCAGGTCAGGCAGAACAGCAACTCATGAAGCTCGCTTGCGACACTTCAGTGACCTTCAACTACACCGCTAAGAACCTGCCAGAAGCCAGGGGCGAGATCCAAGACGAAGACGCACGCAAGATGTTCTTATCATTATCAGAAGCTCTATTCATGAGAACCCTATCCGGTAATCGGGCCAAGGAAACTATGAACAAGTTTTTCACGGTCTGCACACCGGATCAGCAGAAGTGGTTCTCCCGAATCATAAATCGAGGCATCGTTGATGGCTTTGGTGCTTCGCTATTGAATAAAGCTTTTCCCGGCATGGTTTATCAATTCGCAATTATGAAACCCGCACAGCTTAAACAAGCTGCAAAGAAAATACTTGAGGGTACTGCCGGGATTGAATTCCCAATATGGGCTGACACCAAAAAAGACGGTTATCGATGTGTCATCAAGCTATGGGATATGGTTGCTCTAAGTTCAAGTGGAAAGTGTTTTCTGAACTGGGACGTGGTGATAGATTCTCTTGAAGCTAAATGTCTTGATACGAGCTATGTGCTGGACGGTGAGATCGTGTACTCAGGTGATGAACATGATGAGTTCAACGGGATCCAGCGAAGCGCATTTAAAGTACTCCCGAAAGACCAGAAGCCAACAAAGATTCGCTTTGAAGTGTTTGACATATTGACAAAGGCTGAGTGGGAAGCTCAAGAGTGTAGCGCTGACCTAAAAACAAGGCAGTTGAGAAGCCGAGACGTGTTTGGCTGCTACTGGTCTGAAGGAAGTGTATCGGATCATGTAGGATTTGTGGTCGGTGAATATTTTGAGAATGCTGAAGATCTCATCCGAGTATTTGATGCGGTTGTCGCTGGTGGTGGTGAAGGTCTGGTCATCAAGAGACAAGGCCCTTACCAGTGGAAACGTCACAAGACTTGGTTAAAACTCAAGGCCAGCGAAACTCTGGATGTCGAGATCACAGGCTATACCGAGGGTGAAGGCAAGTATGCCGGGAATCTGGGTGCCATTCAGTTTCGATACAAGGGTGGCGAAAGCTCATGTGGGACAGGATTCAAAGATGAACAGAGAGCAGACCTTTGGGCCAACAGATACTTGCTGGTCGGTTCTGTGATGGAAGTATCCTTCCATAAGGACACAGGCAAAGGCAACACCCGCCATTGCGTTTACCAGAGAATGAGAGAAGACAAGACGCTCGATCAAGTCAGTGAATAAATATTGATAAAATAACGGTAAAGACGCTTGACTTATGTTTGATTAAATGTTATGATTAAGGAAGGTAAGACAAGGTAAGTAAAAAGGGGTAATCGATATGAGTGAGTTTTGGACATGCGCAAAGAACGTAAGCAAGAGTGTGGCCCTAAATGGCAAGGAAGTTAATGTTTACGCATTTTTGAAGGGCTATCGCACATCGGTCTATGATGATATTATCCCTGAAGTCGAGGGCGGTGAAGAGTATATCTACTGTGTCGATATGGATGACACATGGCCCATCAGAATTGCTGACTGGGATGGTGCGATTGTCTATCGAAGACTATTCCACAGAGGCCCAAAAGAATATACTCAAATGTACGCCAACCTGCTCTCGTTTGGGAGAATAAAGGTATTAGGTCGTGGTCGATACGAGATTCAGCCCCACTCAGATTCTGTTGAGGAACAATCAGTCCAAACAAGCGAGCCCACAGTGACGATAGTAGAAAAAATTCAGGAAGTGCCAAGCACAGACCTTGAAGAACTAAGGGCAACGATCGCTGACTTGAAACCTGAAACTTTGGTTGTCGAGGTCGAGAAAAAGCCAGAACCAGTGAAGGCAAAAGTGGCTGAGGTTGTGCCAGAAGTAATTGAGCCGAACCCAGATATCGAAGAAAGATTTGGTCTGCTTGAATTAGGCTCGTTTCCTTCAGGAGAAGAAATATCAATGCGTGCCATCGAATCAATGATGAGTGCATAAGGAAGTGAATATGAACGAAGAACAAACGCTAGACGATTTGGAGTTGCTTGAACTCGAACCCCTGCTCAGTGCAGGGCTATCAATCGAGGACGCTCAAGCGATTATGTTGACCGTAAGCGACAAAGGCTATGATGCTCAACAGGCTCTTACGATGCTTTTGGGGATGAAGGAAACCCAAGTGAGAGCGATGAATGCTGCGAATCATCTGGACGAAATGACACCGAAGCAGCTTGTGCAAGCCAGGTATTATAACCGGGCATCGAGACGCAGAAGTAATAAGAAGAAAGGGCTGAAGAAACTTGGAAAACATAGAGTTATTTGAATACCAACTGCTCGCTGACCGTAATGACGGGCTTTACCTGCCGATAGACTCGAAAGTCTTAGGCGCTAGATATTGCGAAACCATGAATGAAGTCGTGCTTCTCATATCCAGAGGATCAGTGGGTGGCGATGATGAGCTGTTTAGCTTCTTTGCCAGTTCACAACTTTGTTTTGAGGTTGAAGACGGGATGACATATTTAGCATCCGTCCAACATCAGATAAGGGGCGTGACCCTGTACATCTACACCAGTTAAAAGCTCGCTTTATCGTTCGAGATATAGACCCGCTTGCTACCTTCAGTGATAAGCCCCTCCATAGGGGTTCCACTGAAGGGATTTACCACAATCACCTTGTCAAACTGTCTCGCAGCAGGCATGGCTGACGCAGGAAACTGACCGTTCAAATTAATGGGAGCCTTATTGCTCTTTGTGTCAGAAAATATATTAATCTCTTTGGTTGATTCGTCATAGTGCATGTAGCTGCCAGACTGACCCAATTCAATCTTAAACTGAACCTTTTCATCATGGGTGATGGTGAGCAATGGGTTCCCGTCATTATCCGGTATAGAAATGATCTGCTGGTCTTCCCTCATCTCTTGACCGGGTAAAAGATTTTCGCTTGGAAACCAGCCCCCAAAATAATAGGGTAAGTCCTCTTGCAAATGCTTGAAGGTGACATAGACCATCATTCCCGGCTTAGGTATAGCATGCCCATAAGTATTGAATATGGGAATCACATCTTCCACAGGTTCCTCTTCACCGAATAGCTCAGGAATGAACACCTTAATCTTACCCTCTTTGTCTGGATCCACGTTATCGGCAACCCTGGCCTCCCATATCCCTATCAAACGAAGCTCTTGTGCTGTGTAGTCGTAAAGCTCTCTAATCTTTGATCCCATTTTATCCTACCGATTCTGGGCCAGATTGCCTGCCCTGCGTGTATCTTTTGACTGAAGCGGGTGTCTCTGGGACTTCAGTGACGATACCGCCTAAAATCCGTCTTCGACCCTGACGTGCAGCACCAAGCTGTATCTTTGACTTGTCTTTGTTCGCCTTGCCAGCAGTCGCCTTTTGAGACTGAGGGCCTGACCCCGTACCAGCAGAGTTAGTTTCAACCTTCAGGATCGTTTTGTAGCCCACTGAGATACCCAGCTTGTGTTTGCACCCTAATATATAGTAAAGGCCATCATACGCCTTATCAAGACCATCCAGCGCAATCATCTGTTTATCTCTGAGCTTAGGCTGCCCCATCAGTTCTACATCTGCTTCGAGAATCATGTCTTCAGCACGCTTGAATAAGTCTTCAGTTTTACACTTAGGCCCATCGTCTTTTTTACGTCTCTTGGTTCGCTTCTGTTTCGATGGAACCCGAGTGGCGATAATCTTTTCCTGCCCGTCTGGGAGAACAGTCGTTTTTAATGTGACAGCGTCCATTTTTAAGATCGGTTTACCAGCCGTACCTTTGACCGCAGCATTAACTCCACCTACAGCACCGATACCAGCAGAAATAAGCGAGGTTCCGTGGCCTGCCAACGGTCTATTCACATTATCGTTCCCTTGCTTGTCAGTCAACTGCTGCTTGCCCGTACCAGCATCGAGGAAAATTGATTCAAGTGCAGCCGGTATTTGAAAGACGTTTTTCTTAGGTTTAAACTTCAGGATGTCGCCAACAATGCTCCCACCCCTCCATCTGAACCCGTAATCCGGTTTCTTATCGTATGGACGTTTTCTGAAGAAAAGCCAACCGTCTTCTACACCGAATTCAAAGTGCAACTTCTTAGCATTCTGCTCAAGCCACTTCCAATTTGACTTTTCACCCTGATTGAATGATTTCTCTTTGCAGTCTGTGTCAGTAACCGTGTTTTTATTGAACTTCAGCCCCATCTCTTGCGCCATCAGTTTTGCAACATCACTTCGCTTGGATTTTGCGAATTTACGTCTGCGTCTCTGCTCTAATCCTGGCACCTCTGGATAAGCCTCGACAATCAAAGTGTCATATCCTTTATGGCCTTTGATCACGAACTCATGCACTGGTGAAAGATCGCCAATGTATCCGTACTTAAACTTAACCGTATTCCCTATGAAGAGGTATTTAGCAAGCTCAGGTCTTGCCAAGCGACTGTCACGATTCTCGAACTTCATCTCAACCTTATGCAGCTTGTTCGAGGTCATGTCATGAGTAAATTCAAGCAGCCTTAATTCTGGTGGTGGACTCGCACCACCTAATTTATATATCACTAGCCAATCACCATCTGTAAGCATAATAGCCTCCGCTTTTGATTATACAACATAAATTTTGAGAAAGTTTGGTTAAGTGGGTTGACTTCTGATAGTAACGATGATATACTTAATACATAAGGTTAAGTAAGAAACAAACAAGCGAGGGACACACAATGACATACCAACAACTTAGAGAGACATACGATGCTGCCACAGTTGAATTCACAGAGGCGACAAACGCAGGGCAAGACAAGGAAGCCAATCGACTACGCAAGGTTTTAAGCTTGTTAGAACAGGCCACTCAAGTTCTAACAGAAGGGGATGTGGATTAATGAATAGTGCTGAAACAAAGCTGGTTTACAAAGGGGTTGAGATCCTGAACCAGCTAGAAATGGGAGTGCGTAAAAAACACACCGAAACGAAAAAACGCCTGACCGATCTTAGGCAAAAACTAAAAGATCGTGCCGATAAAGAAAGGCCAGACGTGCTGGAAGACTTCAACTGGGTGGATGAGATCGTGAGAAATATCAACCTATATGGCTAGGCTTGCTCCTCGATAAAGAAGTCTTCACCACAAGAGGGGCATGTGATTTCTCTTGTGGGTTTCTCGCTCACAATCGGTGCTGACAGTTTTTCAAAGGCTTTCTCGACATCAGAGTTATCGAACTCTTCAATGTTCATGCCAGTGCTGTCCTCCATCATGAGATCGAGATCGAGATCGCCAAACATGACCTCAAGCTCTTTCAGGTTAGGGATGTCTCTAAGCTCAAGCTTGAACATGTCCATATCCCAAACGGTAGCTTCAGGAATCTTATTATCAATCAGCCTGAATTCTTTTGCCCTGTTTTCATCGATGTCAGCGACCACGACCATGACTTTCGTATAGCCAAGGTTTCTGAGAGCCTTATAGCGCCCATGACCGCAAATAATGGTATAGCTAGGGTCAACGACAATCGGGTTTGTGTAGCCGAATCTCTTGATGGACTCCATGATCGCTGGAACGCTGTCATCGTGAATCCGTGGGTTTCTCCAATAGGGCTTGATCAAATCGATCTGTAGAACCTCAGTATTCGCTGAGGCGTTAGTGATGGGATTTTCTTCAGTCTTTTTTGCTGCCATTTTTCTCGAATTCCAATCTTATTTTAATTTGCTTCTTGGTTTCCCAAGATTTCTTATATTCAACATTTTCAAAGAGCCTTGAGAATCCGGTGACGTGCTTGAGTCGCAATAGTTCTTCTGGCTCCATTCCAAGCTCATTGCAAATATCCGTGTCTTCCCAGCCGTTGTCCAGCATCTCAAAGACCATATTCGACATGCCTGAAACCGAGTGCTTGCCCCTGGCTCTGTTATGCCTTACAGTCGATGCCATTCGATCGTTGATGTTCTTTTCCAGCACAACGATCGGCAGTCTACCATTGGTCTTCTCATAAATATCTTTATTGGACTTCATGGTGAAATATCTGTGAAAGCCATCGATGATAATGTACTTTTTCAGCTTCTCATCCCAGATGGTCACAACGGGCTGTGTATAGCCATCATGCGCAATCGAGGTGTACAGAAGTCTCATCTCGACCTTAGCCACGCTGTTGGGGTTGTAGTCGTTCGCCTGTACCTGCTCAATGGGAACCCATCGAACATTATCCACGGGCATAGACTGTTTTGTGCCTACATTCTGATGAATCCAGTCCTTAAGCTCAAGCAGTAGCGAATCCTTTTCTCCGACATCTTTGATGGGGTCAAACAGGTCTGTGAGCGACTGGTATATGTTTGAGATTTCCTTTTTTGAGGTTTGGGTCAAGTGTGCCACCTTCTTTCCATTTTTTGTAGACGAACGCTTCTGGTCTTCGTTCAAAATTCTCTAGCTTCGTGAAGTGATAATCGTTCGTGAATAGCGTGTTCACATGCTCACGATAAAGCCCTTTAACATCATTTATTCCACCATAAATCTCATCCATTGACGCAAACTTTTTGCGGTACTTTTCCCTCATCACAGGGTCTTCAATCAGATGCTCTAGCAAGTAGTCCCGATAGTCTTTCCAGTCAGTGAACATAAATGGCAAGGTCTTCGGCATGAAAAAATCGTCTCGACCCATTTTACCGGCCGTTCTGATACCCTGCACCCTTGTGCATAATTTATTCCAAGTGTGAGGCTCAATCTCCTGCAAATAAAACAGGTGAACGACAGCCGTTTCATGATGCACGTTCGACACCCGCATATCCTTTGGAGCAACCCCATACTGGTACATAAAGTCATAGATGGGACAATACTCCCAGCCGTTATCGTGGATCGCCTTCCAAACGTCAGAGAGCGACCAATCATAGATCGGGTATAAGTTATAATGCCCACGCTTGCGGTCAAGGATTTTACCCCATGTACGGCCCTTATAAGTTTCGTGGGATGTCATCGCCAAGAATCGTGTTGGACTTTCCTCTGTCCGAACCCCGCCAATATTACAGGTCGTTTTCTTATCGAATTCCACCTTAATGATGTTGTTAAATAGCGTCTTAAAAGTGAGCGTTTTATACTTGTTTTCTTTCATCGCTATATCGTCTTTGGGTCGCATCCAAACGTTCTCTTTGTCTTCTGCCCAACAGTAAAGCCAAGGGTCGTTTGCTGACGTTCCGTTCGATATTCTGAGAGGCATCTGGCACCACATAGGATCGACTCTGGGATCATACATAATCTTGCGAACATAATCGATTACATTCTGCCATTCAGCCTCCTGATCAATGAACAACACCTTGAGTGGTAGCCTGCCCTTCTCTTCAGCGACCATGAGTGCAAGGTTTAGGCAAACTGTGCTGTCCTTGCCTCCTGAGAATGAAACCACGACCTCTTCAAACTCATCAAATATCCATCGGGTTCGTTCCAGCGCTGCCTCAAACACATTCTGTTTCTTAAGGATTTTCACTTGACAACCCCGCTATATTTGTTACTATCAGATAGTTATTGAACTCAATAATTTTATGGCCTACAAAGTCGCTGGAACCCTTAATGAATTCCACACCATCACGGACGTGCTCAAACTCAGCGTCAACCTTTTCATAGGTCACTGGGAAGTAGTCTGGCTTAAAGAACATAAGGAAGTATTGGGCATCCGGTGCAAGGAGCTTGGGAAGCTTCGAGAGGTGTCGAGACTCAACATAATTCAGCGAGCCGAACAGTGAGATCACAAGATCAAATTCACCCCCCGAATATTCCTCGAATGAAAGCTTCAGCATATTTCGCTGCTGGTCTGGGTGCTTGCCCATGAATACTTCAAGCATCTCGCCACAAGGATCTATGCCTGTATAGCGCTCTGGCGTATCAAGACAATAATCAAGATACATTCCAGTTCCACACCCGATGTCAAGAACTCTGTTTGCTTTAGGCAGCATAGAGCATATCTTGATGTTCTCTTCTATCGATGCAATATCTGAAAACATGGCGTCATAATCTATGGCAACCTCGTTGTAAATACTGTCTTTTTGTTTGATGTTCATTTTGCCCTCTATGTTATTTATTAAAGTGCTTTGCATTCCACTTATCAACTACCCCTTTTAGCTTGCTGAAACGCTTAGGATTAAGTTCTGACCCAACGTATTTTCCACCCGCACTGATGACCGCATTAGCACTCTGGCCTATACCCGCAAACGGATCAAAGATGACTGGCGATCTCATCTGAGTTTTAATGACATGCTTGATCATCTGAAACCCTCGAAGGCTGTTTGGGATATCGTATGAACGATTAAACATCATAATCGCAAAGGGCTTACCGTTGACCTGGGGCATGATCATCAGCTTCTTAAAGACGTGCCCATGAGACTCCATGACTTCAACCACGTATTCATGCCCTTTAACGCTGTACTCAATCACTAGGGGTTTATTCTTATTGGCCTTGGTTCCCAAGTGATTCAAAATTTCTGACAGTGAGAAATTGTTAAGCTGACCAGTATCTTTGCGGCACTGGGTGATGAAGAATTTGACCATGCCCTCTTGCCATGGCGGGTCAGTCCACAAAACGTCATGTCTGGGAAATTCATCCCAATCTAAAATGTTACGGTTAAAATATTTATTCATACGATCTCTTTAAACTTTGTTTTTCGTGCGTCTCGATATGCGTTCTTAAAGTGCTTTGGCCAGTCTACCGATTCGACATCAAAAGTCGGGTGATATGTTGGGCTATCACGAAAGCTATTAAACATCTTTCCTTGATGACCGAAAACAGATCGGTTGAACCCCTCATGCTGAAAAAGGCCAGGAAGTATCCCATGACCGAACAGGTTATTTTCAATAAGATAATGAACCAAAAGTCGATCGTCTGCATGAACGCCAGCTTCGGGGCTTGTGTCGATGTGGTTTTTGAACCAAGGGGCAAACTTCGCTAAAAAGTCTTTGTGAAGACATAAACACTGAACCCACAGGCTCGAATAACTCTTGAGAACATGATGGCCTTTTCTAATGGCCTCACTGAATGGCTTGCTTTTCGGGTTGTAGAAACAGACGGGGGATTCTGTAGGAGCATACTGAAGAACGTGCCTTACCCGGTCAAAGACTCCCTCTTCATACTCAAGATCATCTTGAAGAATAATGCGCCAGTCGTCTTCGTCAGGGTGCGTCATAGCGCTATACAGATTGTTTATCAGTCCGAGGTATTTTGTCTTTCGGGTCTTCATGTGATTTGTCATGTCAGTCTTCACGATCAGTTTTTCACCCCAAGATTCGACCTTAGCAATCTGATCTGAAATATCCCTTGAGTGATGGTTAATTATATAAATCATTATGTGCCTCTGTATTTTCTGTTCACCAAATAAATAATCTCTGGATCCTGCCGATCGTCTTCAATGGGAATATAGTCAAAATATTTGTATTCACCGATATCAAGCATTCGATACGTCTTACCGTGAAAGACCTCATGGTAGCCGTGTTTTCTGATGAAAGATATGAAATATGTAAAAAGCGGGTCGTTGTTCCAATGCTTCTTCAGCGACCACCAATGAGGGTTATTGGGCATCGTTGATGCGAACGTCCACTCAAGAGCTTCCACATACGCTGACAGTTGCTCGAATTTTGTATTACTCATGATTTAATAATACAGACAATAGACCGTAATGTCAACTAATTTTACCTGACTGTTTTGCGTCTATTAATGAAGCTGGCCTTGAATTGCCATGACTGAACCACTTTCGCTTCGTTGAATGTGATCCGACCTTCTGATTCATCGTTATCGCCACCCCACCCAGCCTCTTCACGGTGAGAGGTCTTGTAACCCACCTGACCCCAGCAGTACTCCACATCGTCATACTCTAGCTCTGTAGGCAGTGAAGAACCCACATGGATAGGCATCCCAGCAAACTCATCGAATTCGGTGTCGGGATCGTTGCGTTTTAGCTGCTTGACCCCGATCTTAACCGGGTGAATCAACTCGGGGCATATACCCAAGTCAGATCCATAATGCGCTCTAGGCATTAGCTCATCGACATAGAAGTCAACTGACTGTCCATCGATAGATACGATCTTGTCGCCCTTGAATATTTGTAGCGTTTTTTTATTATTGGTGGTTTTGGTTTTGAATGTCATATAAAGATAATAGCATATATTTTAGTAAAGACGCTTGACTTCTGTTCGAGGATGTATTACAATAGAATCAGGTTAAGTAAACAAACGCAAAGAGGAAACACCAATGAGTAAAGTAGATAAGACTGAATCACTCCGCAATGACATCGACAAGAACGCCCAGGAGTTAATGGAATTGATCACAAACGCAAACGGTGAAGAAGTTTTCAAGGGCTGGATGAAACAGAATGCGCAATTCTGGAACTACAGTTTCAATAATCGTATGCTACTTATGGGTCAATGGAATGATCGAATGAAGGAAGATGACACAATCCCAGAAGCCACAAGATTTGCAAGTTTCACCACTTGGAAACGACTAAAAAGAAAAGTTAAGAAGGGATCCAAAGGTCTTAAAATTCTCGCTCCTTCTCCCAGAAAGCACTTTCTAAAAAGTGAGGCATCTATCTCATCAGCCAGAAGTCGTGGACAACTTAATCACGGCAAAGACGGGAAGCCCTACACCTCTTGGATGTCCTTCCGAGTCGATCACTGTTTCGAGTACAGTCAAACAGAAGGTGAAGACCTTAAGACGCTTGATACTGACGCTGAAGCAAAGACTGACATCTCAGTCCAAATCGAGACTTTAAAAAGCTATATTCAATCACTCGGAATCACTCTTGAATATGAAGATGGGTTAGACAATCTAGGGACAAGCTATGGTAACCGCATCAAAATCAGATCAGGGATGGATCAAGGCCAGGAATTCAGAACTCTATGTCACGAACTCGCTCATGAATTGCTTCACTGGAAAGCTCAAGGCGTTGACAACAATCACGGGACTTCAATCGAAGAAATGGAAGCTGAGTCTACCGCATATCTAGTGGGCACCCACTTTGATGTTGATATGTCGAACAGCCGATTCTACATCGCCTCATGGGGTGGTGACGTTGCCAAGATGCAAAAGTCACTCCAACGAATCCATAAGGCCACCAAAGCCATCATCACTGCGGTAGAATATGTTGAACCTAAAACATATTTAGAAGTTGCATAAAAGATGGTCGAAACGCTTGACTTTCGGTTCTCACCATGATAAGATATAGTTATAAGGTTAAGTAAGACAAACGCAAAGAGGAAACGCCAACATGACTATTGAATTGACTGCTCTAGGAACCGGAAGTATGAGTCCCACTAAACATTGCAACACAAATGGATATTTCGTGAGAATGGACGGGCTAGGGGTGCTGTTTGACCCATCAGACGGGATTGTCGATAGGCTCGTCAAAGAGGGGATTAAAACAAAGGACATCGACCTAATCTGCGTGACTCACTTTCACGCTGACCATTGCCTCGGACTTCCTGGGCTTCTCTACAAATTTCAGATCGATGGGCTAGTGCCAAACATTTTGATTCATCACAGTAACGAAGAAATGCTGAATAAAATGGCTGAGAGTTTCCTTTCCAATGATCCGGTAAAAATGGAAGTAATAACGACAAGCAAAGTGATCACAGGGTCGCCACTATCGCTCTCACACACCATCTCAAAGAATGGGCGTGACTTCTACATTCAGACAGCGCTACTCGACCACAGAGTGCCTACGATTGGGTTTAGAGTAAAAGCTGATGATCACTTCAAGTTCGATAAGGCCAAGCTCGATGAATATGGTATCGAAGGCAAAATGGTTGCCGAACTAAAACTTCACGGTGTCATAAAGGCTAAGGGTGCCAACGTCTATCTTTCGCAAGTGAGTGAAATTATTGATGGCTCATCGTACTCATTCATTATGGACACAGCGCCATGTGAAGAGATTCAATACCTCTCTAAAAATGTAAACACGATGATCTGTGAAAGTACATTTTTAGAGGCTCAAATCGACCGGGCAAGAGAAGTGAAACACATGACCGCCAAGGATGCTGCAAGTGCTGCGAAACTCTCTGGTGCCAAGTCGCTTCTGCTGACTCATTACTCACCCCGTTATCATAAAGAATACGATGAGTGTAATCCGTTTCAAGCTCAGTTCGAGAATGAAGCAAGAGAAATATTCGACACCACAATGGCTCTCATCGAAGGTGATGCGATCACGATTGCTACCTAGAATATGCGTGAGTGATTGCTATCGCAAGTGCATCGGCTGCATCATCTGGTTTGATGATGTAGTCCAGACCCAATATCGCTGACACAGATTGCTGCATCTGCTTCTTATCCGCACGCCCGTTCCCGGCTATGACCTTTTTAATCGTCATTGGATTGTATGAGGTCATTCGCCTCTGGGATTTACTCACAGCGATAATGACAGCGCCCCTTGCCTCGACCACCCGGATCATGATTTGATTCATCACCCGAACGATCAATTCGACTGACACTTCATCGGGCTGGAACTGTTCAATAACAGTCATGATGTCATCATAAATAGAAGTCAGCATGGTTTGATTATCTTTAGACTTACTCTGGATAACGCCTGCTGCAACATAGGTGATATCACGCCCCATAACGTCAATCACTCCGTAGCCTAATCTGTCGGTGCCAGGATCAATGCCAAGTATTCTCATATCGTCTCCTAAACTGGATCCGCTTGCGTTCTGCAATGCGGGTGAAACGGGGGCCACATTATGCCCTCGTTTATCATAAAATTATTTGATGTGAACGGGTCGAACTCGAACTCAGAATTCCCGATCGTAGCGATCAAGTTTCCTATTCGTTTTCCAGCTTTGACCCAAGGCGTTTTGAGTAAATAAGCTTCGGCTGTCTTCGCCTTTGCCAATGAGTCGAACAGCCCAAGACCATCACTTACGTTAAACCTCACCCCGTGTAGCGCATCACAGATGACTCCCGTGACAGAATCGAGTATTGCATTCAATTGATATTGAGAAGCCCCCGAGTCTGAGTAAGTCAAAAGCTCAACCAGTGTTCGTATCGTGACAACACTCGATGAGCCCAAGATTTTCCAGTAGTTTTCGTTAAAGGCAAAAGAGGCCATTGATTCGGTGACATAGGTTTTCATGTCAGGCAGTTCCAGCCCGATAGACTGCTCGATAAACCCCTGAGCTTTGTCGCCTGATTTTGACCAGTTGTCAGCGATGAACAAACGATTCTTACTTGAGATCTTTTTCACCAAATTATTCTGGGTTTTGGATAGCGGTTTGTCTATGCCCACGGTTGATTGTGCAGACCCCCTGACATCTGGTGCCAGGGTTTCGGACTTTGCCATGATGACATCACCTGCAGTGGCAGACAAGATTTTGCCTTGCGCAGTCAAAAGTCTGTTTGCCTTCTTTGCAAAGGCAGTCACTTTCCGAGGGGTTGAGAGTGCGTTCCGTTCATCAAGTAGTTCGCCAACCTTGCCCATCACGTCTTCACCACTTTTCTGACCAGAAGCTGACAATGCTTTGGACATGTCGTCAGAATGAAGAATCAAACCTCTTTGGGTTCTGGGATCAACTTTTTCACCTTTGGTGATACAAACCATTCCAAACAGTTCAAGCAGCAGATCGTCTGCTACCTTCATGCAGGAATTACACTCACTTACCGTATTAGGATGCTTCATCTTTAACCTTAACCATGTGAGTGGCCTTCACAGACAGCCCCTCTCTCCATTTAACAAGCTTCTCAACGATTTGAACCACTATGTCTTCACGATCGTCCTCTGACAGCTTGGTGATGCCCTCATCGACCTGAGCGCTACCTTCCTGCTCAAGCCTTGTGGCTTCCGCTTCCGCATAAGCTTGATAAACCCTTGCTGGCATGTCCATCCAAGGCTCATCAATGTCAGACAGTCTACGCTGGACAATCTCGCTGGCAACCCCTCTGGCCTCTCTAGGCATTAGGACTCCGGTGCGAACAAGACTCGCAGCAATCTCAGCACGCTTCTCAATGTTTTCAAGGCTTGCTGGTCTGGTCTTATACTTCCAGTACCGGATCCCCATATCGCCTAAGACTTTGGAGTTCATCATATAGTCATGAGCGTGCCGTTCTGGGGCAAACACCTGTTCTTCAACGACCTGCATAGCGACCTCAGCCGTGGATCGATTGATGTCGTTATTTCTGCCAACAAGTAGATTCGGTAATCTGAACGTGCCGATAATCGTGTCATCCACAGATTTTGCGAATTCCATGAACATTCCTTCATCGGTCACAAGGTCGCTCAACTTCTCAATGCGAACTGTGGGTTTGATCGATTTACCAGCCGGCCCAGCACCGCCACGAGTTGGAGCTTCGACCTGAAGAACCAAGAGAGAATGAAACGAGTCTTCGCCTCTTAGGGCTTGGTTAATTTCTTCCTTGATTTTAGTCTCTAGCTGATCGCTTTGATAACCTTCAATGATGATCAAGCCCATGGGAATTCCATTGTTCGTCAAAAGTCTATGGTTGATGATTTGCGCAGCCCTTGCGGATAGGATCGAAGGTGTGGCAGAGATCCATCTAGGCAAACCATACTCGTATAGCGGGTGATATAGGCTGTAGTGGATGACCTCATTCGCAGACTCAAAGTCTTCTGGGAAAGGCTCGCCATCGACCATGTATTCCCCGGTCAGTGCGTTCATCTCCCGTGGATCTCCAAAGCTCTTAAAGAACTTGCGGTTCTTACCAATCATCTGAACGTGAGGTCTGAGCTTAACCATGCTGTCAACTTTAAAATATTCATGGCTGATCGGGTTCTGGATGTTGACAGATACTTGCGTTTTGGTCTTATCCTTTTTCATAAGTCGCATCGTCCATCCCGGCAGATGGTGAATACCTGTGATCGCTCCGTTTTCATCTCGCTCAAACTCTAGCCAAGCGTTTCCGATGGTTTCGGTGTCACGGGTTTTCTTTTTAAACACCCCAAGCAATCCTTGAGGGTCTTCGATGGATGAACTGGCGAACAGCTTCGAGAGCTCTACTTTTTCAGCCTCAATCGATTTGAACAAATCATCAGAAATAGGCTCATTCGTCTTCGCATTTAACAGGATGATATTGCCATCACCATCAGCTATCTCTTTTGTATCGATGACCGGGATCAGCTCCCAGCCAAACCCAGTCACATTCGTTTCCATTGCATCGATGCTCACGTCAAGTGCGGGTGACACATTAGGAAGCTTTGCCATTTTGACAAAATCAATGGGAGGTGTTACATATTTATGGCTTACGGTATATGCCCCACGTTGAGTATCACGACCCCTAACTTTAACCATGCCTGTTTCTTTACAGGCAAAATCAGCTATCTTGTAAAGCTGTTCTTCTTTCATCTTGGGGATCTCAACAGGGCTGATCGATGATTTTTTCTCTTGTTCCATTATCCGAACCTTTCCATAAACGCTTTTTGAATGTCTGGCACCCACTCAATCATACCACTGGCAATCACTAGGGCCATGATTGAATCATCAGTCAATTTACCCCCATCACCTGACGCTGTTCCGGGTGAGCCTATACCGCCTCTAGGAAGGTGCTGGAACCACTTCATCTCATCCGAAACATATTGCGATCCAAGCTTCAAACCAGTGCCCGAACTATGCTGCTCAAGTAGAAGGTATCTGAGATAGAAAACAGCCGGGTTTTTATTCCCACCAGTGGTAAGCCAACCACCAAAAGTTTCGTTATTCGCAAACAGAAACCCTGGCGCTGGATACTGCCAATCCATGATCCGGTAGGACGCAGAAACGGCAGCATTACCCAGTCCGTTTGCCTCGATGCCCACCAAGCCGGGGAACCGCTTCCATACATCGTGAATGATTGTAGGCATATCATCTGGGGAAATGTGCCCACGCCAAGAATAGCAGTTCTCCATTGTGTTAGTATCGATGACTTCAATGGTTGACCAGTCACCGCCTTCAATACCAGCGCCAATATCAGCTCCGATACAATGGATATGACCGGGAATGCCAGTCTCTCTCTGCTCACAGGTTTTCTCTCTAAGCTTCGCCTCAAAGATATTGTCAGACGATATCTCAAAGCACTTCTCATCGTCTTCTGGATACTCTTTGAAGAATGCCTTCATGTCACCAGCAAACTCTTGAATCTGCTCACGTCTCCATGCAATTTTTTGCACGCTCACGCCAAATTTATGCACCAAGATTTGCTCCTCTAAATTGAGGGTTGACATGATGTGATCAGCTTCGTTTTTAGATACATCATTTTGATATGCCTTAAACGTATGCCAAGGACTGAAGTGAGATCTCCACCTACTTGTTTTCTGCTTTCCTAGCATGTAAAGAATGTGAAAATAGTCTCCCACTTTATCCGGTGAAGCCTCGATGAAAATATTACCGTCTGTGGGGATAGCAGCACGCATCGCATTCAGAGTCGTTCTAGCGGTAGGCCATTTAGAGAACTCAGAAAGGTGAGCGTTTCTGATCGTCTTGGATCGACCCTGTTTATCAGCGACCGATTCAGATGCCCCTGGGGTTCCAGCAGTAACCGAGCTGTGAATCCTTCCGAACTTCATTCCACCCGAATTGTTTTCGGTTCTAAGGGGCTTGAGGTCTTCTGGAAAATACCGATAGAATAACTTGTATTTTTCGACCATGCTGGATGAAAACGAATAATCCTGACACATGATTAAAGTGTCCGTTCCTTCGTTGCATATCAGATCGTGCATAAACAAGCCACACCACATGGTAGACTCACCCCACTGCCTGAACTTGCAATCTACATAGCGAATGCCTTGCAGCCTGTTCCACTCATGCCCAGATGCTGTCTTATACGGTTTCCAATAGTCTCGCATGATCTCAAGATAGCGCTGGTACTGAAGGTTATTAAATAAAAGGGGAACGATTCGCCCCTCTTTGTTCTTTATCTTTAGGACTTCTTTGCAGAACAAATACGGACTGGCCATGATTCGATGGATAGTCCGTTCCGCTTTTATGACTGATTCACTCATTTAAATTGTAAATGAGATCTTAAAATAATCCCCTATTTTAGTGATCGTTTCCTTGGTTGAAAGGGTCTTTCCGTACAGGATGTTATACGCACCCTGCTTTGTCAGGCCACAGGCTTCTACAGAGTCTTTAAACAGGCTCTTATCAGCCTTGAACAGTTTCGCTAGATTCTGCTTGCTCCAAGTCATCTGCTTTTCATAGCCGGGATTAATAAGCCAAAGAATTTTAAGTGCCGCACCAATTTTCTTCATGGTTTCTATCTTGAAATTCGTCTTGTTTTCACTATAGTTTCCCATGCAGTGACGGATACCCGGTGCAGACAGATCCTTAGCCATTAAGTGCAGTTTATGACTATTGAGATCCCTCTCATCCATCACGGCTTTTAAAGCCACTGTACTCATTTCTATCAGGGGTCGGTCTTGTGTCTTGCTCATTTACTTCTCCGTCTATACTTTTTACTATTTTAAGTATACATCAAGGGGGCAAAATGGTCAATAGTCTTTACGAAAACATGCTAAAAACAATTGCCTTTTTCTTGCTGTTGTGGGATAATACTTAAAAAAGGGAGCAACTTATGAGACAGAACAACTGGGACATGGAGCCGAACGATTGGGGCGGTGGTGAACCGCCAGCATTTAGGGTTTATGTTGAGGAATACGCTAACGATGGCGACTCGGAATTCGTGATGAAAATGAATTATGATACCGATCACTTATCGATGACAAGCTTCCTCCTATTTGAAGACGCAGCGATGCTTTACTGCCGACATAAGGACAAGTACGGAAGGCCAGGGTATGAAGGGGATCTTGTCTGGGACGGTGAGAACGTCAGACGTATCGAGCGAGTCGATAGAAAATTTTTGCTCTCCGAAGACAGAAAAGACCTTTGGAGCCGTAAGTCTGCAAAACTGGTGGCTGCCGAAGGTCTTAAAGATATGATTATCTTTGGGAATATTAAGATGAATCAGGGACAGTATTTGCAATCACTATCAGCTGTAAAGGGCCAGTAAAAGCTTTCTTCACACCATCGTAAACCCTTTTCCCGTAAAGGGCTAATTGGTGCGCAAAGCTTGCTTCATCTAAAAACCACAGGAATATAGGCTCGAACTCAATACGAATATCTGCTTGGCGCTTGCTCCCGTTGTCACATCTAAGCAACAGACTGTGCTTTTTATAGTCTATATAGTTGTCTTCAATAATTTTATGGGCTGTAATAAAGCCCTCTTTTTTTGCCCTTTCGCAACAGGCCCACATCATATCAAGTAGTCGGTCGTACAATTGAAAATATTCGGCACGACTAAATTCACCGAATGAGCGTTTGATCACAGTTATCATTTTTCACCTCTGGTATCATAATAACATCACTAGACCAAAAGAGGCAATTTAAATGACTATTCAAACCGCTATCGTAATGACTTTTCTATCACTCGCATCTTTGCAATTTATCCGAAATGAGGTTAAATTTAGAATGGCGACAACACCAAAGGCCATTCCAATCGTGAAGCGCAAACCTTTGCTTAGATTCAAGCACGATCTAAGCGGTGTCAAGTTGCCAAACACCAATTTCAAAAGAGGCTAAAATGACTAAAAAAGAAGATGAACATAGCGAGTTCAGCCCAAGCAGACCAGTAGATAAGATAATCCATGACAGCGAGTTTCAGGACTCGCACATGAATAACCAATCAATTAATCGACCTAAGCTCGACAAACGTGACCCAAGCGCAAAAATCCCTTCGATCAGCGCAAAGATTAGCACCTCATCGAAGGGATTTTTTAGTTTTGAAGTCTCATCAGAAATGGCTGAGTGTGACGATGTGATTAGAGCAGTTATCAGAGCTTCTGAGGAACTTAAAAAGTATTGTGATATCCAGAACTCAGGTCTTTATTGATTTGCGTTCCATAGAGCTTCCACGCCCTGGGACTGGATAAACCCGACCGCAAAGCGTGCGAAATAGCTTTGCGGTTTCTCGAACCTTTTAATACCGCCATCAAGCGTAATGCTTTTTCTGGCAGCACCGGGGGCCCCTGAGAATTCAAGATCATCCATCGGGATATTCATCGAGTCGAAAACGTGTTCTTCTGGAAGTGCTACACGGGGCATCACTTTTCCGTCAGGAACAGCTAGATCAACATGAATAACACCATGCTCATTTCCCTTAACCATGCAAAGAGACTTCACCCGAATATTAACATTTGTGATGTCGGTATGGCTGAGGATGTAGATTTTACCTTTTTCAAGATTCAGCTTTGTTTTTGTCACCAAACAGACCTCCTGCTTTTAGCATGTTCAATGCGGATTCGACCCCAACCGGCATGATCTGTCCTTTAACAAGGTTGTCAACGTCTTCTGGGAAGTGTGCGAACTCATCTGCGATATCATACAACGCATTCGCAGCCTCAAGTGCTTCCTTCTTTTTAGCTTCAGGTGAGGCATCGGTCATTTGGATCTGGACTGCCTGAACAGCTTCAACTCCAAAGCCAAAGACCTTCTGGATCAGCATTGGGTTCAATAACAATAATTTCCACATAGTATCAGTACTCCTTCTTAGCTCTTTAACTATTATATCACTTACATTCAGCTCGTAAACCATCGATTAATTTATCCATCCTTTTCATGAGCTTGTGCGCTACAACAGCGATTTCAGCTCTAGTTATATTCTCTTTGGGAGCGAACATGTTACCGCCACCCGAAGTCTTTCGCCCAACTAGAATTTCCTCTTCAGTGACAGCGTGAACCGCATCTGCAAACCATTGGCTTGAGTTGACATCGCTAAAGTCTGTGTCGTTTTTACTGACGGGAGCGACCTTCTGAATGTTCTTATGCTTCTCTAGGTCTGACACTTCCTTTGGCTTGCGTTTCTTGCCAGCCCACTTCTGCTGATACCACAGAGCTTTCTCCAAAACGGTTTTGAACAGGGTCTTTCCGTCTTCGAGTTTAAGCTGATTATCCCATCTGTAAGAATCATAGTCATCGATCTTGCTCCAAGCATCGTGATCGGTGATCTGCTTGCGTGAAAGGCCCAGTGATTCCATGATGATCGCCTGAGCGATCGCACCCGTTTCAATCATTCCTGGCTTCTTACGAATATCATAATCGTACATGCCGTTTACCCGGTTGCCACCCATTGCCATGAAGGTCATCCCGAAGTTATCGTAACCATGGCCTCTGGCTATACTGTTTCTGTGATAGGTATGGTGAAAGTTGACGTACTGTAGAGCGTATAGGTTGATAAGGATGTAGTCTTCACCGACATTGACTTGGTAGGACGCATAAGGGTGATCGTAGGCTCCCGCAGTCCAATGCCAGGTAAGAAAGTCTGGCTTCCGGAAGCCAGAGCAATTCTTTTTAATCTTGTCCATAACTGCTGGGAGAACCTGAACTAAATCCTTTTTGGCGATCTCAACATAATGGTATCCGTCCTTGCCGACATAGTGCATTTTAAGCGTATGCTTATTGCCTTCTTTATCAATCACGGTAGTAAAATTTGCCTTGCTCATATCGTTCCCCTTTTCGGAAGTTGTTGTGTAGGCCAGTAAGCCTGTAACGCATCTGCGATTTTCTTAATCTCTTCAGCACTTGTGGGCTTAATGAGAAACCCACTTGCGAAATTTTCGTAAGCTGTTGTCACGTCATCTGAATCGTCTGATGCGGTGAGCATGATTACTGGATAATGTTTCGTTTCGTTACTTGACTTAATCTTTTTAAGTGCCTCCAAACCATTCAGATTTGGCATGTGAATGTCCATCAAAATGATGTGAGGTAAATACACTTCGTCTTTCGTCATGAGATAGTCGAGAGCAGAAGCTCCGTCCATCACCCAGCCCACGATATCAAGATCGGTTCCCTCTAGCGCTTTCGACATAATAAACGCATCGTTATCCGAATCATCAACCAGCAAGACTTTTAATTTGCTTTCCATCGGCTCCCCCAAATATTAAATACACCCTCAGTCCGTCAGGGTGGTTTTCTGCCCAAGCATGTCCGTTGTGCATTTTCGCTACTCTTGAGACAATGCCCAGACCTGCCCCGTTTCCAGAACGCTTGTCGGGGGTTAGCCTCCTAAACATCTCGAACATATCCTTAAGATGTTTAGGGTCAACGCCAATACCGTTATCTCTTATGACTATACCATCACCCCTACTATCACTATGTTTAGATATATCTATTATAGGAAGTATGTCAGCTTTTGAATACTTGATTGCATTTGCCAAGACGTTTGCAACTGCCTGAGTGATACAAAACCTGTTTCCATTAATAACAGGAAGCTGTGCACCACTGACTATAACTGCCTTCGACAACTAGATATCTTGCTTCATATTCGACAAAACGCTCTGAATAACCTCGCTTAAATCGACTGATTCAAACTTCCTGGCACCCGTGACTTTGCTAACCATGTGAATGTCGTTAACGATACTGATGGCGACCTTTGCACTCTGGATAACCCTCTCGATCATACTCAAGCCAGAACCTTCCATGACCCCCTTCACGTCCTCAAAAACCATGTTTGAGAAAAGCTGGATATGAGCCAGAGGTGATTTCAGGTCGTGAGAAAGAATCGATAGCAAGGTTGAAAAATCGTCTCTTGATTCACGAAGCTCTCTCTCAACCCTCAGAAGGTCGGTAATGTCTCTTGCGACACCATAACCATAACCAGTGCTGTGATCTCTGGTTCCTGTCCATGCCAGTGACCTGTAGCCACCATTCGATGTGCGATACCGATTGATCAAAGTAGCAGACGGTTTGTTTTTCACCATATTTTTAGTGGCCTCAAAGTCATCGGGGTGCATAAATTCCCAGAACGGCTTTGACTTAAGTTCTTCAATGGAAAAACCCAGAGTGGTTTCCCAAGCTGGATTCAAATCAATGAAGTACGACCCATCAGTGATAGCCAAGAGCTCTCTTGAGTGATCGAAGAATAGTGATCGTTTAAGGGAATCAGGCTGCAAGGATAGCTTTCACTTTCTGACTCAACTGAACCGGGTGTTCAATCATCTCATTCTTATCAAACGGGGTGCCACCCATTGCCAGAACTTCCTGTCGCAACTCATCGTCCAAATAGAATGTGGCATAGACAAAAGGTCTGCAAGACAGTTTCTTTTTAAGCCATGAAAGCCCTGTTCCATCCGGTAAGCGATGGTCAACGATGTGAACGTCAAATTTACCTGACTTCATGATCGAATCTGCTTCCTTGTGTGAGCTTGCTCGGACGACTGTGTTTTCAAGACCTGCCCTTTCCAGAAATAGTGACACCGCTTTCTCCATATTGGCATCGTCATCCACCAGTAAAATATTTATCATCAGCTTTTCTCCCTCTTCAGTAGTACTTGGTTCTCCCTGATATTCAAATTAGCGTCTGCCAGTCCTGATTCAAGCCTGTTTAATCTCTTCTCAAGCTTGTCTTGGCTTCTGCGGGTTTCCTCATTCCGCACAGCGTCTTCCAGCCTCTTTGAATTGATCTTGTCGATCTCATCAGGGATTTTCTTCAAAGGGTCGATAGCAGCAGTCAAAACGTTCATCGGTGACTTCACATACTTAAAATAAAGTAGGGTGCAGATCGGCAGGACGATAATGCTGATTATCGTCCCGAAGTTTTTAACACCCACAAACACCGCATCAAGGCTCATCAGAAGGGCCTCTTACAATCAATGAGGTGCTTATAGTCATCAACGTCACGATAGATCTCTTCAAAGCCCTTCATGATACTTTCATCAATGGTCTTTTCAGTTGCCTTATACCATCTTAATCCGTTTGTGTCAATGGTTGCCCAATGACCGTTGCCAAGCTTGATTTTACAGATGACATGATTCCATCTGATCTGGGGCGATAGCTGACTCCAAAAAGGAACGATGAGAGCTTTCATCTGAGTGTCTTTTATGGGATAGCCTGCTGCGATTAACATTTCGTTTGCGATGTGAGCGTAGTCATCACAATCCATACTTAGGCCATGGCGTTTGAAGAAATCCGCAAAGTTGGTTCTAACTTCGATTGGCGTAAGCTTGCGACCCAACTTAGCCTCTTTAGCCCTGATCCACTCCCATGCTTTTTCTTGGTAATACCAAGCTACTTCATGGTGAGTGTAATGATCAAAATACCAAGGGTCTGCTGCGTATCTGAAGCTCACAATAACCGTGGACGCAACCTCTTTAATGAGCGCAAGTTTCTCGTTGAAGTTCCCGGCCTTACCGAGTACAGGCAGTTTCTTAACTTCGCCCTTATCGACATAACCCTTCATCTTTGTTTGGCTGCTCTTTGCTTTACTGTCTAAAAATGCTGGAACAAACTCCTGATCAAACCATCCCATAATTTACACCATCTTTCTAATTTGCGCATCGATGAGCGCTAAGTAATATCATAACCGAATTTCTGCTTCTGAATCCGAAACAAAGATCGGCATTATTCCTTTGAGAATATTCTCGCAAATTGCCCTGAAGCATTCGCAAATCTTATGTTTGACCCGAAAAACTGTAATGAGGTAATCTGAGTTTGCCCTGACATGAAGACCATCGCATCGATCGTTCCATACGATGAACCACCCTGGCACTGAAACCTCGCTTCAACCGAAAGATAATTATTCAGCAAAGTGATTGTACCCCTTGCACGAATGGGCTGGCCTCCTGAGCCGGGACTGTAATCACCTAAAGTTATGCTGGATTGACTTGTCGGGAATGTGCGCACCAACCCAGAGCCTACATCCCTGTGCATTACAAAAGAATATACGGCAGATGATATTCCGTTCACACGCAAAGACATCGTGCAAGATCCAGAAGTCAAGCTCTCCATGCAGCACTCAAAATCCACTGACTTTTTATTGATGGAAGAGAATGTGATCGTGGTTATCTGGCTTCCTGTATTGACGTGTTCCTGTAATAAATCACCACCACCGGACACTGCTGACCAACTCATAACCCCAGCAGTCGTGCTCACAAGTGCCTCACCGTCCGTTGAGGGTGCTGCGCTTGGTAGTTCGTATGTTTGGGTTGTCCCGATACTTGCGGGAGCCTTTAGGCCCACAAAACTGGTTCCGTTCCCGTCCTCTTCATAAAAGCGGAAAATTGGGTTTTGGCCAGCTGAGTTTGCCATGGAGATATTCACGCCAGGTTGAAAGGTCACACTGTCAGCGTGCCAAATCATCTTATCAGTGCCGCCAAGTGAAAGCTTGGCACTATTCGTTCCGTTTCTGTAAAACTGGACATCTGGTGCTGTGGTTCCACCCACGCCTAATTGAAGGCCCATATCGCCAGCTCCTACCGCAGATGATAATCTGAATATCGGCATGGTATCGCCATTGTTTAGAAATGCCTCAAAATGCGAGCGTCTTGTCCCGTCAGAAACGCTTGCACAAGTCCCTGTGTCCTCGACCTCGAATACTGATCTTTCAGCAACGTCACTAGAGGCAAACACGAATCGAAACACCGACTTATTGGCGACACCGCCCTCAACCAACCTTCCAAGTGTCCATAGTGGGTTAGTGATATTGGCATTCCCGTTGAGATCCCCAATAAAGCCTACTTGATAGCCAATTTCTGACGCTGATTCTATACGGACATTCCCATCGTTCCTGATTATGAGATACGGTGAGACTAAGTTGAGGATTATCTGATTGGCATTGATAGCCGTGATCACCGCTTGAACAAGGTTTGGTTTTGTACTAGATAAACCGCCTGCTACCGAGTCGCTGAGATATTGAGTTTGCCCAAGAGTCAGCCCATGTCCTGTGATTGTATATATGCCAGAGAACGCAACCGTCACCGAATTGACATCAGGAACCGCCACTACGAATCCTTGAGCGAATGTCGCTACATCATCTGACTTGGCACCCACCCAATCAGTGCCGCTTAGATAAACAGCATCCAGAACTGAAAATCCGTGTCCTGTTTGATCAAAAGTGTTTTCAACCCTAGCTGTATCGTATCTGCTTATTACTGATTTACTCATTGAAATTCCACCCGCCAATATTACTTAACATACAGGCAGCTCCCTGCCGAAAAACCATCTGTTTGATCAGACTCGATCCGTACAGATGTTAAATTCACATCACCCGAAAATATCCTGCGAACAACGCCCTCTGTAGATGTTAAATCATCATAAGCGCTATATGTGAAATGCGCTACAAAGGTTGTGTCCACACCATCGTACATCTTACTTATGCTGATATTCGCATAGGCTCTGTCACCAGTATCAATTGAGGAACCCAGAATCGTTGCAAGATTAGTGTAATTTGTGTAAGTCCCGTTGTTCACTGATCGTCTATTGAAATACCCAGTCTCACCAGAATCTAGGTTAAACTGGATTATCAGTCTGTTTACGTTGGCGTTGCTTATCGCATTTACGGAAAGGATCAAGATACCGCTTGTGTCCAAGTCAACAGCAGCCGTAAGCACAGAACCCACAGAAGTCAATCTGTGGGTAATGACACTGTTAGAACCACCAGAGCCGGCACCCGTTGCAGTTAGTGAAGACCGAAGCATCGTAACCATTATTGTCGTTGCGTCTAGCACTTTGATAAGGGGTTGTGAATACTCTGAACCCTGATTAACCGATAAAGCCCCCGCCACTACGTCTGATAAAAAATAAGATTCATTGATCGTGCCTAAACCATGTGTTATCTTGAAAAACCCTGACTGGGCCACGACAAATGTATTGGCATCGATGACTTCCACGATGGTCGCATCAGCCAAAGTTTGATCAGAATTTGCAAGCGCTGTCACCCACGATGAAGAATCACTGTATCTTACACCCTGCAAAACTGAGAAGCCGTGAGATAACTGTGATACAACCAAGCAGTTGTTCTCATACGCCCATTCATGATCAAAAGATGATGAGCTTGCCTTTTTCAAAACCTGAAGGCTTCTGCCTCCGCTCGGCACCCCGCCAAGATCTGTTAAGTAGCTTTTCGTCATAATTTATTTAAAAGAGGGGGATTGCTCCCCCTCATCCTTCTTTTAATTAAGTTGCAAGTCGTGTGTACTGAACAATCAACGTATCACCATTAGCAAGATCGCCATCCATACCAGTGGTAATTGTGGCTTCAGCAGAATCCCAAGAGACTCTTCGATCATTTGTCAAGTCGGTGACAATATTGAAATCATCAGCTTGCTCTTGCTCAGGACTTATTTCACCAGAACGAACAAACTTCATTTCAACGGCAGCTTTATTGATCGGTGTGTGAGTCAAGCTTACGGCTGCATACTTGTTGGTAATATCAGTCGCATCAATCGTGATCTTTTCTGTCTCACGAACTTCAACACCAAGACCAGAAGCGGAAACGACAAGGCCAGACGCACCCTTAGTGATTGTGGTTCCATCAACCTTAGCTTCAAGACCATCAGCAGTCAACTCAAGGCCAGGATCTGTCCCAAGGTTGATGTTAAGACCCGCATTCCCAGCAGCGTATCCTAAACCACCTTCACCCACACCGGCAGGCTCAACCAAGACTGAAAGACCGTCAGAACCGACAGCAAGACCAGATGACGCATTTGTGGTTGAATCGAGTTTAGCACCGACACCAGCAGCACCTTTTTGAAGACCACCAGAGGCATCGATTTTCAGGCCGACTTCGTTAGCGGTGAATTGCAATGAAGGGTTTGAAGCCTCCAAGTTTAGGCCAAGACCAGATGCGCTACTTTCTAAACCAGCAGCTTCGTTGATTTTCAATCCGATTGTGGTTCCAGATTGGATCTCGAAATCATTGGTGTAAAGATCGAGAGCGATGACACCTGATGCCACAGTCAATCCTGCGGTCGTTAAGCCACCACCAGCGTTATCAACGGTCACTTTACCCTTAACACCACCACCAGAACCTGCTGTTGCATCAGGGATACCCGCAGCACCAGAGAACTGGCTAAAGACGATGACGGTTGTTCCTAATGTTGGAGGTGAATCGTTAGTACATGTCCAGCCTGAATCCTGATAAGTGGATCCCTGCTTAACAAAGATGGCTGCTGATGGATAATCAGCGCCTGTATCAGCATCAGAAGATCTGGTCAATGTCAATGCGGTGCCGACAATGCCTACGTCATAAATACCGTTGTATTCTCCACCTTCACCAGTACCACCAGCTTCACCTTGGATCAATACACGTTCGCCATCATTGAAATCGTAAGCATCGACTGTGAAAGTCCCTGAAACGGCTAGAACCGCTACGATAGTTGAGCTGCTTGATGAAGTGACTGAGGTTACAGACGCATTGTCAAGCAATGTTCCAGCTTCAAGAGCTTCCACGGGGTCTTTCCACTTGATACCTTGGATCAGTGAGGTGACGAAATCGACTGTGGCCAAATCTGTTCCTGACAAACCAGAAGCAGCACCACCTGTAATTTTATAACCGGACAAGTTGATGACTGCTGAACCTGCTCCTAAGCCACCGCCACCCCAAGTGTAAGCCTGTGCTGTCCCTTGGTTTGAGTGATCGAGAACTGGAACCGATGTTGACATTAGCTCTTTTAAATAGCGTTTACTCATGAAAATCCTACCTTAAATAATAAATATGTAAATGAAATGAAGACTGCATGATATCTTCCATGCCTTTTGTTGGGGCGGGATCTGCGTCAGGGATTGGAGTCCCGACACCGCCATTTGATGTTTTTGTGCTGTCCCATACGATGCGGTTATACGCACCGCCAACTGAACTTCTGACCAGCGTGAACTCAGTCGTGCTGAACTGAATTGACGACACTTCGTCTGAGTCGTTTTCGATGAAAACCTGAATATGCGATCCGTTCGTGGGGACAAACGATAGGCCAACATACCCATCCGAAAAATTCGTTAAAACTGGCAGTCGTTCGTAGACTGGAACAGCCCCACCCACGCCACCTGAACCATCTGTACCCGCAACTTGCTGAAGAATACCAAGTACAATTTCTAAGTTTGCTGGATTAAGCTTGAGCGCTCGCTCCATATCAAGTAAAGACATAAAACCCCCTTTCCATATCTTAGCAAATCAAGATGACTCACATTATTTTTTTATGAGGGCAATAAGCCACACCATGCCCTAGACTTTAAGTCGCATTGAAATACCGTAAAGCTTTCCTACTTTCAAGGTATTTGGCTCCACATCGCCAGTATCATAGTATCCGTTTCCTATCGAGACTTTTGCATCATTTCCTGCATAGTTACCTACTGAGCCTGACGCTAAAACACCGTTCACAAGACCGTCACCAGCTCCAATGGTCTGAACAAACCCGCCAGGTGTCGCAGATGCCGTGTACGCTGTCACTTTGTACACTCCGGTAGTAAGCAGTATTGGAGCGCCTAAATTAACGACTGTATACGCCTCAGCGCTCACATGCGTATGGTTTACAGTGGCAATGACTGTCCCTGCTGAGTTGTAAACTTTAAATGTGATGGGGTATGAGCTTCCACCAGACCCGACCATATATTGAAACCCTGTGAGCTGTACTGTTCCGCTTATCGTAATAGTGTTCCCAAAAGTATCGCCAGAATATGAATCAGGACTTGAATTTCTCCAAGTAAAACTTGTTCCGTTTGGTGAAATGACACCCGCCTCAAACTCGACAGCTGCCATTTGGAAACTTGTTGCGTTCACTCCCTGAGTAACGACTATTCCGTTTGAATAAGCACTAAAGTTCAGCTTGCTCGCAACTAGAGTCTGGGCACCCTCAGCAACCTTGTTCAACTGATATGCACCACCCGCATCTGAAACGTCCGATTCGGTAAGGATCGCTACCGAGGCTGAAGCTATAACTTGACTGGTTGTGTCGGAAGTGATTGTGCCTGACACAACGTTAGCGGTCAGCGTTGCATTTTGAACCAGATCTGCTGCCACAACGATCCCTACTGAGAAATCAACGTGCTGGCCCTGAGTTATTTCCAGTGTATGGCTTCCATCTTCGACATCAATCAAAGAATAGTTCCCGCCAGCATCAGTGGTGGTGCTTTTCCCTAAAGCTGTGATGAATACAGACGCACCAGCCACAGGCCCACCCTCAGATGAAAGGACAACTCCTGAAACAGTTCTCTGAGCCAAGGTGAAATCGACAATCTGGTTTGAGCCACTGATATCAGTGACCTCAATCACTGAATTGTACCCAGCGAAAGCGGCCAATACTTGAACATTCGTAGAACCTGGCACATTTGCAAGCGTGTAATCGCCTGATCCGTCAGTGACCGTATTTATCCCATAGGCTGGTGCGCTTACTGCAACACCAACAAGAGGCGTGGCACCCGGATCCACGACATTCCCAGTGATTGTGCGCTCAACTTCAAGAGTACTCAGTTCTAAAACGTCAAGCCTAATTCCAGTGAACGTGCTCACGTTCGAGTCAGCACTCTTAGACTGGATCGTGAAGGTGTTCACCCCCGCATTAAGGGGCGGTGTCAAAATCACGATGTCAAGGTTCTCATACTGAGGGGCATTTGCCATGGGCAATTCTTTTGTAAATGATGTTGCACCAGTGACAACCAATTGCAATGATGAGCTTGCAGATGTTGGAGGCGTGGCGCTTCTGTTTACGTGGGCTTTAAATGAGATTAGAGCCTTGTTTTGCTGCGTGGTTAAGTCAAGGGTCGCTGGTTGTGCCAGACCATCACCGACAGTCACATAAGTTACGCTACCGCCATCATTGTCATCAGTGACATCAACGCCTTTTGATGAAACCTCGCCAAAGGACACATCATCAAGCATGTCCACTACTTGCTGTACCTGCGTGAACCCAGAAAAATTGCCAGCGATATTCGTCACATCAATCGGGATTGTCCCAGCGTTAATGGCATCAATAACGGCAAGGGCTTTTTTAAGGTCGTCTTCAGTCAGGCTCAATAAGCCACCGTATGCAAGCGCATCAGTCTCTACTTCATCAGGTTTAATCTTACTCATAATTCACTCCGTTATCTTGTTATATTGCTCAGGTCACTGGTCACAGAAAGGTAGTCTATTTGCATCACGTCAGCATCAGCCGAGCCAATAGGGTGTACTGCGGATATTCCTATGTGACGAAGCTGATTAAGCGTCAATGCTGATAAATCCACATTGGTTGATCCAGCAAGCAAAACCCCATCGACATAGAAGTTGGCAAGCTCAGTTGTCGCATTCCAAGTCATTCTGAATGTATGCCAGTTTGTGTCTCCCACCAAAACATTTGTGTCTGAATGTATGGGCACTGAACTTTCTGTGACTTTTACATGCCAGTTTGTCTGGTCGAATTGGAACCCTATTTCACCGATTACGCTTGTTGGATCTGCTGGGACGCCATCACCGATAAACCCAAGATAAAACACAGGGTATAAAACACCAGTCGATTTTAGCTTGACACGAAACGTGAAGTCTAAGTGTCTTGTGTCGAGGTATGCGGGGCTACTGTATTGGAACCTACCAGTGTTCCCTGGCACTGTCTCCCAACTAACCACACCGAATGCGTCTGAACCTTGGTAGGTATGAGGCGAGGCTATGAATACTGCTGGGTTCCCAGTGTAGATAATAAACTCTCGCTGAGGCTGGTCAAACTCGAAGAATCTTGATGATTCCGATAGGTAGTTTGGCACAAGAGAAAGTCCATCAACAAGAGCATTTACGTCCTCTTGTTTTGAGGATGCGGTAAGGGTTGATAGATTGCCTGTATAGCTCGCTCCCGGTACAGGAATGACACTAGACGATATTGAATCAACTGCATCAAGCATTATTTGGACATTGGCTGGTGCTAGGCCATCAAGGATTCCTGAGTAGGCAGTATCGACAACTGAAATACCTGCTGCGAGGTTTGTCGTGACAACTGAATCTGGATAAAGAACAACGAGCCTGTCATTTTCTGCGACCGCAAAATTTGCTGTCCATGAAAGCTGGCCACCCGAAAGTGTATAGTCTACAACTGGCTCTTGGACTGAACCACCATTCTTAAAAACGATCACATCTGTGACTGATGGTGGTGAATTAGATAGTACCACATATCCATTCGCAATGTCAAGTGCATTTACCGTGATGAAGTCTGACCCGATGGTTCCAGTGCCACCACCAGCGATCAAGTCATCAAGGGTGTTCATCGCCTTTTGAACGGTGTCATCCGCTACGCTTAAGTTGTTGTTGAAAAGGGATGTGTCAAGCGAAACATTGGCTGCTGCAATGGGTAGAGCAACGGGATTGCCAACCGCATACTCAAAGATCACTTTCGTTCCAGCGATCACCGCATTAGCCATTTCTTGCCCGGCCCATGAAACACGCTTGACAGAACTCCCATTTGTGAGCATCTGAAAGTCATCTAGTGGATCAGTGCCAGGAAACTGAGTGGATACCCCGACAACGTGAACGACTACATTGTCTGGGTCTGATGGCGTGAATACCAAGTCATAATACCCGTCTGATATATTGCCTGCTGACAAGACAACTGGGTCTGTCACTCGAACGTCTCCACCGGAACCGCCACCGGTGCCGAAAGAGCTCCAAGTCGCACCATTGAAATATTCAAACTCATTGAGGTCTGTATTGTAAAGGTAAAGACCCGTAGCGGGTGCAGGAATAGCGGTTCTTTGGACGGTTGTGACTCTGGGAACTAAAACGCCCTTGGTCGTGCTTGACACCTCATGCTTTGCGCTTGCATCTGGGGTGGCAACACCGACCGCCACACTGTCCGTGATGGTTGTCAATCTGGTGAAGCCAGACTCTTTAGTCCAACCCGCAGCCTCTAAAGCGCTGGCGACTTCAGCCCATACGAATGCGTCTGTATCACTGAATTTTTTTACCTGAAGAACTGGTGCGTCAGTTGTAGGATCGCCACCTTCTAACCAGCGCAATGCACCGTCTTCTCTATCGCCACGGGAAACAAACAATGTGTATGCTTCATTGGCGGTAGGATCTCCCGTTTTGTTTGCGTTCATCCAGAAATCGCTGGACTGGGTTCCCAAGATCTCTTCGTTGAGAGTGAGCCTTCTCATCTCATATTGATCAATATCCGCATTTACGATGGTTGTCATGCCGTTCGTAAGCAATACGCTACCAATCACCATTCGACTGTCACCCGGATGCGCTGGACGCACTGCTGCACCCGCAAGAGCCTCGGTTCCCATAACGACTGAGAATTCATGCCCGTCCTCTAGCACATAATCGACTAAATCACCGTAGCCATCTGTCCGTGAATCTGACGCAAACTGAGTCCAATCCACAAGCAAAGTGACGTATTGTTCGTTTCCGACAGCAGGTAGCGTGACGGGCCCACCAGTAACCGTTCCAAAATCGACATTCAATGTGCCGGGAATACCAATGCGCACCCCATACTTGTTGTAGCCCACAATGCCACCTGAACCGGGAATATTGACATCTACTGTAAAATCCGGTGATGGACTCGCTTGGGTCAGGATGGGTGCTGCTGAAAATCCGTTTGCCAAGTGATCTGCGATGAAGTCTTCGGTGTAGCCTCGGACTTCAGTAAATCCGTCAGACAGCTCAGTCTTGTTTACTTTCTGTTTGAAATGCCAGCCATATAATTTACGTCCCATTTAGCTTTCCTCGCTGTAATATTTATTCATGGATCTCTGTCTCTTCTCCCAGTAAGCTGACCCCTAGCTCCCAGTGATCGGGTGGGATAAGGGGTGGAATAACCAAATTCAAGTGAGTGTGTATCGGCTTCATAAACTCAGCAAGCGCACGAATTTTTGCTTCGGTTTCTGCTGACACAACCTCTAGGGTTTCGATGTCAAAAGTGTAAAGTGGTGCGGATGAGCCTATCGAGGCATCAGGGAATAGAACTGTGTCTACTCCAAGCTCTGATAAACCGATTTTCCAAACCGATACGTTGTACTGCGTTATGACCGCAGCCTCGACCCCTAACAGAAGTCTTATGATATTTACTATGCCAGAAGCGGTTCCTTTTTGACGATACAATGGAACCGCTAAAATAGCCAGCTTTCGTTTCTCTACTTCGGTCAACGAGATGCCAGGAAAATCCTTGGCAAGTCGAAACCCCTTACTCAAAAGATAGACATCCAGCAGTGAAGCTGGAATCGTTTCAGGGTTGACAATCCTTGGAAAGTCACATACAGAAACGATGATCTCTTGGAGTTTTATGTCGAGCGCTTCAAAGACAAGTTCTAAATCTGGGGTCAAAGCCCTCTCAGGCCAATCCTGCTTAAGCTGATAATCCTTTGCGGTTTTCTTAGCCATGCTACACGTCCAAGATAAACTCTATGCCGTTGCTTGCATAGGGAGTGTCGAAATTTGAATCGTCTAAAAGTGGAATCTCTTTTTCTGCAACTGGCAAATCAGTGCTTTGGCCAACCGAATTAAACTCGAATAATTGAACGTGGCGAACCCCTGCTATTTTCTGAATGACATCCACGACTGGCGACCATCGAATGTCTAGTCCAAAATCGATTGTGTAGTCGAATGGGTCACGGGGCTTTCGATTACTAAAATCAAAGTATTGACGGATACCCGCCATCGCAAGATCTTTCACTACAGTGAAGTCTGAATCTGGATCCACATATACTTTGGCTTTGATCGAGGTTGGAATATAAAGGGCTGTCAATACGGTGAGATCCATCGTCAGTGGGATGGGCTTCCCCTCGATTGTGGTGAGGAAAGTTTCGACAGAATCCTTCAGCGCTGGGCTCGCTACTCCGTTGTTTGTTCTGACCACAGTTGCGCCAGTTGCAATGGGTGCAGCAAGACCAGAGATCGGATCGAAAGTGATCGTGTTGAGAGTCTGATCGACCGTTAAGGCCAAGACAGAAACGCTGTTCACTGTATCATCGATTAATACGATAGACCCGGTATAAAGCCCTGTCGCATCAGTGAGCGTGAGTGCTTCATCACCATTGACAAGATCGGTGCTTGCCTTGGTAACCGCAGCACCGTCTGCAATCGATGCACCAATGCTGATCGCTGCAAAGGCAATCAGGTTTGATACTCTCGCAAGCTTTGTGATCAAGACCGTCACCGATGTTACGCCATCGTTTATAAGAACAGTGTTCCCAATACTCAAGCCTTCGACCGTTTCGAGCTCTACACTTGTGGCGCCATTATCGAGTGTCCCTGCATTCTCTAGCACCGAGGCGAAAACGTTGTTCGTTGTCCCTGAATATTCAGGCATATCTGTTGGCACGACATAAACATAAGCGTGATTTTCTGGGATGGTAATGTCCTGATCGGAACTAAACCCGATGGCTCTCACGACCCCGGGCACCCCGTCTTCAACATTCACTTGAAAGTCAGTTCGTGTGACTGTTCGAGTGGGTGCAGAAAGGTTTCTGGGGGCACGAATGCGAATGTCTTCGATCGACTCTCGGTCTTCACCCCCAGTGGTAGCCAGAGCATTGGTGAAATCGACTCGAACCTGCTCAGAAAGTGATGAAGTAAAGATCTCACTATTTTCAGTGATTGAGCCGGCTGCTTGGTTCCCGATTACTCCACCCCCAGTTTCGTAAGTTATCTCGATCGCACCAGCAGGGACAGCACCGTTAGTACCATCACCGAATAGGACTGAACCTATATCATCGTCATCGATGCGTGCCAGATAGTGCTGAGAGAGTGAGGTTGAATCTAGGAACGTGACTTTCTCAACCCAATCAACCGAGCTTACGGTGACAAGGATACTCCCGTCATCAAGAAAAGGAGCCTCATCAAGCACAAACGTTTGGCTCACCGACAAATCAGAAGCTTCATCCTGCACAAATTGCAAGGAATTTTTAATGGTTCCTGTCCCGGTCGTCAAACCAGGAGCAATAACAATATCAGCTGTCAATCGAAAAGAAGTGGGAACGTCCTCTTTGGTTTTGATAATGGTTCCAGCAGGGATAGTAAGCGATCCAGAAATCGCCCCATCTGGAAGGGTTGCGGTAATGCCACCAGTAGCTGCTCTCTGGGTTCCGGGTTCATATCCGATAGAGCGTGCAAGGTTGATTACATTCTGTCTGCGTCTGGCAGTGATGATATTTGATTCACCAGCATGTCTGTCCTGCATAAAACTGATGCGGTCAAACGTGGCTGAAAACAATTCAATGATCATTTCAACCTGTGATGAGGTGTTGAAATCCGTGATCGCAGGGAATCTGTCTGTGATTAAAGTCCTAAGAGCAACTACCATGCTCAAAAAGTCCCTGTCGGTATAGTCAATCGTCAATCTTACTCCGTCAAAACTTAGTGCTGTCATTCTGGTAATATCTCCACATAGTTATCTTTAGCGAAAATCGGAATAACTTGGTTCCTTGTTTCGCCTGTCTTCACAATCTGATATCTCATGCTGATCACCCAAACGTTCACCCTTAAGGGATCTTTGAAGACCGTCACGCTGCTCTCATTGAGGTAGATTCTCGGCTCGAAATTAGGGATCTTTAAAACCTCAGACTTCATCGCTGCCCGGTTCAAGGGAGTGTCGCTTCTGAATAGGAATCGAAGCAGGTTTAGCCCCACCTTACGATTGAATATTCGCTCACCACCTTCACCCGTCACCGGATTACTCGCATCAGTCAAAAACAGCATTTCAATAGCTTCCTTGATGCTGACAATTCCCTCTGAGACTTCCGCATCAGTTCGACCAGTAAGCTTGAACGGTCGCTTTAAAGTCCGTCCAGCGATCGTAATATTGATATCACTCATTAAGGCCACACTCCCGGTTCGGTGTCATTGGGCACCTTAGTATTAAGTGGCGGGATTAGGTTGTCAGAAACAAGTGGGCCGTTTGGTGCTACAATAACCGGCCCCTCAACGGTGCTGGTTAACTGCTCTAAAATCGCCATGATTATCACCTTCATTGATTGGTAAGCTTCGCCATCTTTTTCATACTGCTTCCAGCCATAAAGGGTTTCTCCTAAATTCCAAGCTCGTCTAAGTGTTCTTTGCACAAGTGCATCATCTGGTTGTAAAGTCATACTCTGATTCTAGCACAGCAACTTGTCACAAACGATTTTGACATTTCTGACTTATTCACAAGTATTTTGATAAAACCACTTGACTTATCGATCTTAATCTGTTATGATTAAGTTGTAGTAAGGACGGTAAAGATGAAACGAAAAAGAAGTGACCAGAAGAAGAACATTCGACTTCGTGAGTTCAAGCCCCCCATTCATCCAGAATGGAAAATTCAAGGGATTGAGAGAGTCAAGGAACTTCAAACGTGGCTTGTCAATGATGGTCTTCATATCAGTTTAATCTCATCGATATACAAAGCAGAGGTAGCGATAAGCAACCCCAAATATTTTGACTGCTTGACAGATGTGATGCTTCATGGTGTTATTAAAAAACTCGAAAACATAAAGGCGGTGAGATCAGGTGGCTGATTATAATATGGGGGATCGTGCAAGGTGCTCCAAATGCTTCAGGCAAATCGAGTATGAGGGGCGTTATTGGTCGCACGTTTTCGAGGGTCTTCGTCATGCTCCTGTTCCTCATGTGGAAAATGAATTCGATGACCCTGTGCCGGGACGGGTCGCACTCATGATATTGGCTGATGACGGACTGCTCCATGAAGTGAAAACGACAGATAGCGGTGATGTGAGTCACGATGACTTAAACGCTGCTTGCCAAAAGTATTACCCTGATTCTGTGGGGATACCCGTGACAAGCCTAAAAATCTACCGGGTGATCGAGGAATAAATGAACGATAAATTATGGAATAGTGTTTACGATCTCGCTGGAAGAGAAATCAAGCCAGGTTCTCTGGTTCTGGTCGGAATTGGCGGTCGATTTAATCTTTTTACACATCAGATAGATAGCGCTGAGATCAAGCTCTGTGAGTTTATGGCCTACTGGAAGCCAATGGATAGATGTATGATGATCGACCTCGTTGAGAAGGAGCCTATTAAGTGCCTACTTGATGAAATCTGTTGTGTCTAAGATTGGGATTGGACTGCCAACGAACTCGAACCTCACGTCAAAGCCCATGCTGAAAGACTTCGGTTGAGTAATTCGTTTCTGGAAGATTACGATATCAGTCCTGATATACTTTTTAAGACTTTGCCATACGATGAGATTTAGCTTCCTACATGCCCATCTTACGGGTGAGTATGCAGGAGATTAAATAAATTATAGAAAACATAATTTCTATAGTGAATTTGTTGTTAGAGGATCAATCAATTGCGATTGTGACTCTCTTGGACTTGGCGGGGTGATGATCTCCCACCCCGCTTTTTTTTAGAGGTAAAGAATGGTGAGTAAGGAATTTGATTTTAGAGCGACAGATCAGGATGGTGTAAGCACAAAGGTTGTAGGCTGGGATCATGAAGACGATGTGATTTATCTCAAGGACGGATGCAGCCTAAGCGCAAGTAAGAATAGTTATTGTATCGAACAATTCACAGGGAAAACAGCATCTGACGGAACTAAGATTTATGAGGGCGACATATTGATTCTGGACAAAGATTGGGTGGCAAACGCTAAAGTCATGTTCTGCCAAGACAAGTGCAGCTTTGTCTTGGGGTACTTTGGAGTAAGCCTTGAGAATCTAAAGATAAAGAGCGTGCTATGTCATGCAAACGAAACAGATAGGGCGTAAAATGAACATCGAAATACTAGCAAAGATAAAGTCACTACTTCTCAAAATGAAGGTGCAAGAAATCCATGAAATTATTGACTGCCAAATCAAAGATGAGCTGTTTAAAATGTATCTCTCAGGCGAATTGACAGTGAGGCCAGTCAAGGTTGAATTGGCGAAAGAAAACGATTTGAAAGAGAGCGATCCTGTGGAAAATAAAGAACCCCCTTCGGAGCCAGAGGTGATCGAGGCTGAGGATGCCACTGAAGAATTCAACGACATGCGCATCAGGCAGGATTCATGCTTGCAAAAGGAGTGTCACGTCACGCCACAGACCGAATCATCACCCCTGCCTTCTATCGTCAAGCGACATGAACCAGAGTCAAAGTTCAGCAAGGTGATTGAAGCGTCCAGCGCTGCTTCTGAGAAACAATTGATGGAGCAAGAAGAAACAAAACAGGCGATGTCTGAAAGGCGTGCTAAAGAGATGTTGGAGTTTGAGCGTGTTGACATGGACAAGGTTTCAGTATCGATCAAGAAGGCATCGAAAGGGAAAGATGTGTGCTTGCTTGCC
>JAVJHY011675068.1:0-43313 GCA_035593235.1 Phascolosoma agassizii
GAAATATAAATTATGCTAATGGTGCCTTGCGTGTACGTGCACGCATGAATATTGAAATTTGACAAGCATAATCTCTATTCTATTTTCTTTTCTTATCTCCTTTAGATAATCTTTTACCAATTTAAAAATTTCAGGACTACTAGTTTGAGGCAATTTAGACCAATCAATATTAAAGTTTACTTTATCAAATAATTCTTCACATCCTTCATTTGTAAAGGCACTAGTCGCAATTGAATCAATATAATTATTTCTTTTACAATATTCTTGGATTTCATTTTTCAAAAATCTTTCTCTACCTACATCTACTCGTGATGCTACAAGAATTTTTTTGTATTCTCCTTCGTTTGTATTATCTAAAGCTTTTTCCCAGAATTCTACTCCTTCAAAGTTATCTTCTGATTTTGTAGGGTCGTATAATATCAATGCAATGTTAACCTGATTTAAGAATATTTGATGGATTATTCTATATTCTGGCTGTCCTGCAAAGTCCCATAACATTACGTCTTTATCTGGTGATGGGGAAATATTCCACACAATCATACCATGTGTTGATTTGTCGTCGGGATGCCATATCCCTTCTGCAAGTCTATGCCCTAATTTAGTTTTACCTACTCCACTATTTCCTAATAATGCTACTTTAGCATTTGAATAATGAATAGAATTTATAATAGGTTTTACATCCTTAAGTAGATTAAAATCTAATTCGATTAGCTCAATATTTGTATTTTTTTTTGATAGAACTGGAAGTATAGATTTATATGGATGAAAATTTATTTTCCCGAAATTAGTATATCTAACTCTGTATCTATCTTTCATCGTCAAAACGACGTCCCAAATATCACATCTCCAAATTCTGAAAATTTGATCAATTGATTTAGTAGCCAGAAATAAACTATCTGATGAAAAGCTTACTGAAAGAACACTTTCTGTATAGCCTTCTAGTTGTATCAATTCTTTAAAAGTACTTAAATCAAATATTTTAATTGTTTTATCAGAAGATGCTGTAGCTAAAATATTTCTTGATTTATTTATTGCAAGATCATTAATTTCTTTTGGATGGGCATCTAATACAGATTGGACATTTCCATTCTTTATATCAATAAAAACAATTTTTCCTTTATCAGTTCCAACTATAAGAATATTTGTTTTCGAATCGAATTCTATTGCCATGGGATTACCATAGTTGATAGCAAGGCTCCAAACTGTTGACCAATTATCCAGCGATATACAGGTAACTTTTTTATCATTTCCAGTAGAGAAAAGCAATTTTGCTTTAGGTACGACCTTTAGATTAGTTATACTTTCTGAATGTACTTGGATTATTTTTAGAATTTTTCCTTTTATATTCCATACTCTGATCGTAGAATCTAAAGCTCCTGTTATGATAATCTCACTATTGGGATGCCAGGAAGAACAAACTACCCCACTTGGATGATTTATCAAGCTGAGTTCTAAATTATTGTACTCAGTATTCCAAACTTTAACCGAGTTATCATTCGAACTAGTCGCCAAATATCTTCCACATTTTGACCAAGTCGCTTGATTAATTGGCTTAGTATGATAATTTAATTTATTAATAGTTTCATAACTTTCTATTTCACGTTTAGAACGCTCAATACTATAAACAAGTTCTATAGCTCCTTGAGTAATTTTATTAATTTCTACATCTAATTCGGATTTATTTACGCTTCCTAGTAACTCAGACTCCTTGACGGCATTATACCTTCTTTTCAGATTAAGAAACAAGTTGTTATTTCGTCTGTTTAACTTGTGATATTTTGGTAATTCTTCGAATAATTCTAGAATATTATTGTTCGTTATTTGATCTAAGAAAAATGTAAAATCTCTTTTCATAATATTTAGTTTACTTTTCATATTATCCTATTGAGGCTAAAATAAGGATATCAATAATTTAGTTGATACCCCCACTCTCTATTCCTTAAAAAACACTAAATCTAAAGGGGAATATTTAACCACCCCAATAAATATACAAACTAACAATCACTTCACAATACAAATTTTACATTTTCCAACAAATACCCTCCATCCCTACAGAACAGACGGCAAGTCCCTGTTACTCAAATACTCCAAATCCTGCCCCAAGGATCTCAAATAAATCTGAGTAGTCTGAATCGAAGCATGCCCACAGAGTCGGGAAACTAGGTAAATATCTTTGGTAGCTTGGTACAAGGCACAAACTCCAGTATGCTTGAATCCATAGATCGTATACCCTTCAGGAATCTGTAATTTCACTTTTGTCCGATTCCAATTTGCCCGCAACCATTCCTTCTTCCGATTCTTGTATAAATATTCTCCGCTTAGGTCCAGTTTCTTCAACTCTTTCTCAATCTCGTGATGCAAAGGAAGTATTCTAATCTTTTCCTGGTTTCCTTTTTTCTGGAAGATGATTAATTTTTTAGTATCAAAATCAATGTGTTCTATTTTGATTCTGAGTATCTCGGATGGTCTTACAAATTGATAATACTCAAGTAATAGTAGCATTCGAAGGTAAGGGTAACGCTTGGTGTATCTTATTATCTGGATAGTAGTCTCTAGGTCATAAACTTTATGAATCTTGGTAGTAGTCTTAACCTTCTTGATTTTTGTAGTTGGATTGTACGTGGTAAACTCTTCTTCATTGAGTACCGAAAATATAGCTTTGATAATTTGGATGTAGTTGTTTTTATTATGAGACTGGTAGGGAATCAGAAATTCGCTAATTGTATTTTTAGTGATAGATTCGATGGGGCCATCAGCTAATTTCTTGGAGTGAAGGAATTGGATAAACCGACCTCCTCGATCCTTGTAATTTTTAAAGTTCTCTTTCGAGGTATTCGATTTATACTGGATGGCTTTGAGAATCATTTCCTCAGCGTTGAGTTCCTTTTGTGGTACCGGGTGAGGTATTGGAGACCAACCTTGTTTTAGTTTTGTGTGAACGGCTTGGGCAAGTTGTTGAAAAAAAAGGGTTCGGTCTTTTTTGTTTTGAATACTGTTACCTGGTTTAGGCATTCCGAATTTGTATCCAGACCATACCTGGATTCTTTCTTTTTTGAAATAAAATTCAACGAACCATCTTTTCTTTAAATTTCCATTTCGATTGCAAATAACTGGCTTGGTGTAAGTTTTGTGTCGATTTCTTGTGTCCATTTGCCTTGACAAGATTAATAGACTAGGGATCAATTAGTTGTCTGGAATCCTTGAGCGTCTTGAAAACCGACGTACCTTAACGGGTACCGGGGGTTCGAATCCCTCCTCTTCCGCTGGAAGTCTTGTAACTCGTATGGTTGCAAGGCTTTTTTCGTGGGTTTGAGGTTACTTTTGGCGGGTTATGAAATACTGGTTAAATACTCGTTTCTTGTTTGTTATATCTTCTTCTTGTGTCCATTCTTGTGTCCACTTTTCTAGATTTTTTCTATACTGGATTGATGACGTAATTGACCTTGTACCATCGTTCTATCTCTTCTGGGTCTATTACCTGATCTTCTTTCTCGTTGTTGCTGCTGATTCTGAATTTGCCGGAATCTTCTCCTCCTAGTATCATGTTTATTCTTTTGATGAAGGGGACGGAATGGAGTAATACCACATAGGGCTTGCTGTCTTTGAATTCGGTTTGGTCTTTCATTTCTTCTACCAAAATGATGCTCCCTTCTTTGATCTCTGGTTCCATGTTTCGACTGGTGACTTTGATTGCGTATTGGGTCTTGTCGCCTTTGATTTCGGAGAGGTAGACTTCTCCTTGAATCGGCTCTTGGGAAAGTGCATTTGGATGTAGGTGGCACAATCCATTTCGTTTGAGGTATTGAATAAATAACTGGATTCTTAATCGGTAATCTCTGTAAGTAAGAGGAGCTTTACTCTTCTTTTGATCAAGTGCAAAAAGTAAGGTTTCGGAAATGGTTTTGAATTGCAGGACATTCTGTGGACTCCAACCATCTTTTAACTGGGTGTGAATACTTTTGGGAAACTCACGACCTGAATCGAATCAAAAGCCATAAAGATCGTCTGGAATGAGTGCTAATGATGCGATAGCAAAAAAACGATTACAAGAAAAGACTTAGAGGCAAATTAAAATGAATAGGTGCTTTTGGGAATGACTGGATACATTTTCATTCTTAGAGTTTCACTATTTCGACAGGGCTAATTTAGTATCTAAAACAATCCTAATTTTAAAAAAGAAAGTGTACATTCAATTTACAAAATCAATACCTCTTCACTCTGCATGGACGAAACATTCCTCATACAAACCGATGATTTCCAACTCACTCAAATGGATTTCTTCATCCGAATGTTAGTATCTGTTGGCATTGGATTTTTAATTGGTTTAGAGCGAGAATATGCTTCCGGACTGGAAAAAACAGAAATATTTGCTGGAGTAAGAACCTTTGGTTTTGTGGTGCTTTTTGGATTTATAGTGACTTTCCTGAGTTTCTTTTTCACCCATTGGATGGTATTGGCTGGTCTATTGGCAACGGTTCTTATCGTGGCGCTTTCCTATTGGGTCAGTTCTAATCAGGGTAAAATCGGAGGAACCACGGAGTTTGCGGCACTCATTGCTTTTTTGTTAGGCTGTACTACTTTCCTGGGTTTTGTGGAGGCGAGCCTTGCGATCACAGTCGTAGTCCTCGTATTATTGTCTTTAAAAGTAAAATTACAAAGCATTATTGGGCGAATTACACAGGAGGAAATGTATGCCTTTATCAAGTTTGTAGTGCTTGCACTTTTGATTTTTCCTTTTTTGCCGAACCAGACTTTTGGTCCTTTTGATATTTTTAATCCCAGAGAATTAGGTTGGGTCATAGTATTGACTTCCGGGGTTGGGTTTATCGGATATTTGTTGATGAAATTCTTGGGGAGTGATCGGGGCATTTTGCTCACGGGGATAGTCGGTGGCCTGGTTTCGAGTACGGTAGTTACCTGGGTGTTTTCCAAGAAGAGTAAAGAAGTACCGGAGCTTTCCAAAAATTGTGCGGTTGCCATTCTTGCAGCTTCCACCATCATGGTGATTCGGGTTTTTGTGTGGGTCATTCTTTTTAATCCCTCCTTATTGGCAAAATTGATCTTGCCCATGCTTTTGATTTTTTTAGCTGGATTGGGCGTCGCCATTTATTATCACAAGCAACAACAATCTGCCTCAAAAGTCCAAACAGATTTTCCACTCGGGGAACCCCTCAACTTGAGAGAGGCGATTTTCTTTGGAGTTCTTTATACTGGAATTTTATTGCTGGTAAGTTATGCCAATAGTCAATTTGGAGCAAAAGGAATTTTTATATCCAGTGCCATTGCTGCTCTTACAGATATTGATGCCATTACGATCTCAATGTCAAAACTGGCAGGAGACTCTATTCCTTTATTGACTGCCCAAAATGCTATCTTGCTGGCTACTTTATGCAATACCATTGTAAAAATTGGCATTGCGTTCTGGGCTGGAAGTAAGGATTTAAAAAAGTATGTATTAGTAGGTTACGGACTTGTTTTCCTGGCAGGTTTGGTAGGGTTTGTTATTTTGAATTTTTAAAAACTTATAATTTCAACAATCTCAAAACATTCAAACGATAAGTCTTCCCAATCGGCAATTCATACTCCTCAATAAAAATCCGATTACCCTCTATCGTTCCAATATGTTGGATCGCAATGGCAAAAGATTTATGAATCTGAATAAACTCCTTTTCTGGCAAAGCAATCAATAAATCAGATATTTTTTCTCTTACTGTAATTGTCTTTTCTCGAAGGACTACTTTCGAATAATTTCCGGTAGCCTCCAGGTACCGAATGTCATCAATTGCAACTTGGATGTACTTTTTATTGCTCCGTAGAAAAATGGTTTTTCCTTTGTTGGCTATTGCATTGGCATTATTGCCAGATGGTTTTGGGGAAAAGGCAATGGCTTTATTGATCGCTTTTAAAAATCGTTCAAAGCTAAATGGCTTAAGGAGGTAATCCACAATGTTGAGTTCATAACCTTCCAGGGCGAATTCTTTATAAGCGGTGGTTACGATTACTTTGGGAGGGGAAGTCAGTGTTCGAAGAAATTCAAAGCCTTTTAATTTGGGCATATTGAGATCAAGGAAAATTAGATCGACTTCATTTTTATTAAGGTATTCCAGTGCTTCTAAGGCATCATAACAATTTTTCATCAACTTCAGATTAGGCAAAAGATCGCAATAGCCCTGAATGATATCATGAGCAATGTGTTCGTCATCGATGATGAGGTATTTGATCATAGATTTAGTTTAACGCAAGTTCGGAGATTTTTTTCAGAAAAAACAAACCTCTTAAACAACTAACAATCAGAGAATTATAAAACCAAATAAATCGTGAGGCAAAAAAGGTTTATGGAATTCTGCTTCTTTTGCGTCTATGAAACAGTTCATTTAAAATATTCCCAAAAGTGGGAACCTGTTGCCTGAACTAGTGAGGTGGCAAAATGAATCATTGATCTGCATTTGCGGTGAAAAGTCCAAAGTGATTGATGGCGGAGCTTTGCCTGATCCGGTCATTTTTTGCTTGAATCCGGCGGTGGCGGCTCTGGGTTGGGGCCCTCCCTCTTTGGGGCTTTTATACCCGCTCCAAAATTTCTGCATCGCGACTTGCTTTACTGTAAATCCCCCACTTCCTCTCTTCTCACTCCTATTCACTTCTTATTCACCTACTAATTTGAGTTGTGCTTTGTAAACATTCTCCTTAATTGAAAAATCCAGACTGTGTTTATTGGGATAAACGAGTTCCAACCTTCGTTTTAAATTCTTTAAACCAATCCCTGAGGCAGTGGTAGCTTCTGTTGGGTCAAAATTGTTTTCCACATCAAAACAAATTTCATTGCCAAGGCTGGTCAGACTAATATGAACATAAGCATTGGCTCTTAAATTTTCTACGCCATGTTTAAAGGCATTCTCTAAAAGTATGATAAACAACAAAGGCATCACCTGGGATTTTTCTTCTTCTAGGTCTTGCTTAAAGAGCACTTCTATTTTTTTATGGTAACGCATTTTATGCAATTCGATATAATTTTTCAAGTATTCTACTTCTTCTATAATACTTACCGAGGCCTTTTGTCCTTCGTAAATACTGTAGCGCATCATGTCTGAAAGTCGAAGAATCAAATCCTGTGCTTTTTTGGAATCCTTTCCTACCAGACCATATAAATTATTTAGGGTATTGAAAAAGAAGTGCGGATTAACCTGGCTTTGCAAATGTAATAATTCTGTTTTTGCTTGTTCGTTTTTTAAATCAATAATAGACTTGACTTGTTTGAAAACCCATTGAACAATTAGGAAGCACAGTATCAAAAAATAACTGCCAGCCACCAAAGCATACAACTCTTCATCCCCGAAATCATCATCGAATCGAATCAAAACAAAACCAATGCCGATAAAAAACAACCAAAACGGAAACTTCAAAGGCTGGTTTCTAGATTTAAAATAACTGAACATCAATACCGCAAGCAAAGCTAAAGTAAAAAACACCGTCATTCCCAAATAATTCGGACTGGATTCGATTATTCCGATCAAACACAATAGCCCAAATAACATACAGCCGCCCCAAAGTTCTTTACTCCTCCAGAATTGCGTATGCTGAACAATTGCATTCCTGGTGAGCAAGTAAAAAAACAGGTAGTAAATAAGGATGCCAACAGCACTAAACAAAAACATTAAACCGGTAAACTCCAGATTTTCTCCTAAAGTAATGACACCAATTAGCAGAGCTAGTAAAGCAAGACCCAGTGCGATTAATATCCGTTTATATCTTTTTATCCGTGCAAGCATACTCAATATTAATCATAAAAAACGGAGTGGGCAAATTAGTTGATGAACAGATCAGATAGAGGGTTCAAATGTCAAAAAACGGGGAGGAAAGGACTTGGTCTTCTGATGATGTCTTTGTGTCCCTCCAGAGCTTCTAATCGTCACACTTATTGTAGAAATTGCAATTGGTTTTTTAGGTTTGTTGAAAATAAATTTAAAAATGAACCAACTCCGTATTTCTAATTTATCTAAAACTTATGCCAATGGTGTAAAAGCACTTCAAAATATTTCGCTGGATATTCCCATCGGAATGTTTGGTCTCTTAGGACCAAATGGCGCAGGAAAATCGACTTTGATGAGAACCCTGGCGACGCTTCAGGAAGCAGATGAGGGCACTATCAATCTTGGGACTTTAGATGTTTTAAAACAAAAGATGGAAGTCCGAAAAATATTGGGTTATCTGCCTCAGGAGTTTGGTCTTTATCCAAAGATTTCGGCAGAAGTACTTCTCAATCATTTAGCCGTTTTGAAAGGTCTTACAAATAAAAAAGAACGCAAGGAAATCGTAGCATCTCTCTTGCACCAAACCAATCTATACCCCGTTCGAAAGCAAAACCTGGGCGGTTTTTCAGGAGGCATGAAACAACGCTTTGGGATTGCCCAGGCTTTATTGACCAATCCAAAATTGCTCATCGTTGATGAACCCACGGCAGGCCTCGATCCCGTGGAACGGAATCGGTTTCACAATCTAATCAGTGAATTGGGGGAGCAGACAGTCGTTATTTTGTCTACCCATATTGTAGAGGATGTAAAGGAACTGTGTACCAATATGGCCATCATAAATCAGGGGCAGGTTTTGCTAAAGGGAAACCCATTAAAGGTGATTAAACAGATCGCTGGAACGGTGTATCAAAAGACGATCCGCAAACAGGAATTGACGGAATACAAAGAGGAGTACAAAGTCATTGCAGAGAAATTATTTTTAGGAAAACCAATGATACATATTTTAAGTAATCGTGATCCTGGCAATGGATTTACACCGATAACAGCCGATTTAGGAGATGTGTACTTTTCACAAATTTATAAGGGATAAACCAAAAATCATGTGCTACGAAATATTTAAATTCGAAATCCAATATCGACTAAAGCGACCAGACACCTACGTTTTTTTTATTTTCCTTTTCCTCTTTTCCTTGGGAGGTGTCGACTTTGTAACGGAAGGTATTGATTTGGGGCCCATCAAAAAAAATGCACCCATCGTTATTTCGAAATCAATGGGAGCCATCACTGGTATTTCTATGATGATTGTCTCCTTGATCATGGGCGTTCCGATCCTCCGAGATTTTGAATACAACATTGCAGCTTTGATGTTTGTCAATCCAATTCGAAAACGAGATTATTTGTTAGGTCGATTTCTGGGTTCTTTTGCAGTCTTACTTTTTGCCTTTAGCGGACTTCTACTTGGTTTTATTTTAGGGGAATTTATGCCTTGGCATCAACCTGATCAATTATTGCCTTTTAGTTTTCTAAGTTACCTACAAACGTTTTCAATCATCGTTTTACCCCTTCTCTTTTTAGGAGCAGCTTTGTTTTTTGTAAGTGGGGCTTTAAGCCGGAAATTGATAGTGGTTTACACCCAAGGCATTTTTTTCTTTGTTTTTTTCATGTTGACCAAAGCAGTAAAAAATGAATTCGCCCAAGCGCTTTTAGATCCATTTTCCTTAAGCACCATAACGAAAGCAACAAAATTCTGGAGCGTAGCAGAACGCAATTCCCGACTCCTCCCGCTTGAGGGAATCTTGCTGTATAATAAATTATTTTGGATTGTCATCGGCTGTCTTGTTTTTATGATTGGCTACTACCGATTCAACTTTAACCTGGTTAAAAACCGAAAATCGAAAAAGAAAAAAACACCAGTAGTCAATCAAGTGAATTCGGGTTTGGAGCGTCGTTTTAAATCGCTTGATTTCACAAAGCAGGAAAATTTTAAAACTTTGGGCATCCAATTGATACAGCACACACTCTTTCATTTTAAAGCCATCACTAAAGAAGTTTCTTTTTGGGCCATAGCAATTAGCGGCATGGTCATCATTCTGGTCAACTCCGTAAATCTGGGAACTGTTTATGGTGTGGATAGTTATCCAAAAACTTATTTTATCGTCAAGGAGTTACAGGAGATGTCTATTTATTTTTTCATTATCATTTTGGTTTTTTATTCTGGCGAATTGATTTGGAAGGAAAGGGATGCTCGTATCAATTTGATTTACGACGCTACTCCCCTCTCAGATTTTATTAATTTATCAGGCAAATTCATTAGTCTTTTATTGACTTATGGAGTATTGATTCTGTCCTTAATTTTGTCGGGAATTATTTTCCAAACGGCTAGTGGGTATTACCATTATGAATTGCCCATTTACTGCTATGGCTTTTTTCTGGAGATTTTTCCTTTTCTGGTGCTTTACACTTTTGTTTCTTTTTTTATTCAGGTAATGGTCAACAGAAAATTTATCAGCTACGTTTTGGTCTTGAGTTTTTTCATCGTCACTATTATAATGGAGCTCCTTGGTTTTGGTCATGATTTATTCAAATTTGGAGGCAGTGGTCTCGGCATTTATTCTGACATGAACGGCTACGGACATTTCCTTTGGCCTTACTTTTGGATCAATGCTTATTGGTTGGTTTTTTGTATGCTTTTGTTTATCGTCGCTACTGTTTTTTTGGTCAGAGGCACCGAAATCAATTTTAAAAAACGTTGGCAATTAAGCAAACAACGATGGACTAAATCCTCAAAGAAATTGGCTTCAAAACTAACAACTATCTTTATCATCTTAGGGATTTATATTTTTTACAACACCAACATTCTCAATACTTTTTGGACAACAGCTCGGCAGCAAAACTTTAGAGCAGCCTATGAACAAAGCCTTAAAAAGATGGAACACCAGCCTCAACCAAAAATTGTGGCGGTCAACTTAAATATAGATTTGTATCCCGCAAATAGAGATTACAGCCTTAAAGGACATTACCTTCTAGTCAACCCACATCCCGAATCTTTATCCAAAATTATCATTCAAAAAAAGATTGATCCGCAAATACGTTTAACGGAAGTCACTTTCGAAGGAGGTGCTACACTCGATCCACAGTATTCAGAATTTGATTTTTACCAATACCTTTTGGAAAAAGCCCTAGAACCTGGCGATTCTATAAAAATGGAATTTAAACAAACTTTCACCAGTAATGGATTTGAAGAAAGTGGCTCCAACACCAACCTGGTTTATAATGGCACTTTTTTAAACAATAATGAATTTCCAAGTATTGGCTACAAGCAAAAATATGAATTGCGAGATAAAAAAAACCGAAAGGAATATGGCTTATCACCAACAAAAGGAATGGCTAAAATAAATAATCCTCTGGAAATCAAAAATGGAAGATCTGGTGGTGATGGTTCCAAGATCAATTTTGAAATTACAATAGGAACAGCCTCCGATCAAATGGCCATTGCACCTGGTGTTTTACAAAACAAATGGACAAAAGACAATCGAAATTATTTTCATTATAAAATGGATCAACCAATGGTCAACTTCTACCCCATCGTTTCTGCTCGATATAAAGTGCTACAAGACCATTGGACTCCGCCAAATGACCGTTTTGCAAATCCAGTTGGGCTAGAAATATATTATCACCAGGGCCATGAATACAATCTGGATAGAATGATGGAAGCCATGAAATTATCCTTGGATTATTTTAGTAGTCAATTTAGTCCTTACCCCTACTCGCAAATGCGCATTGTAGAAACCCCTGCTTATGCCGGCTTTGCTCAATCCTTTCCCAACACCATCGCTTTTTCAGAAGCCATGGGATTTGTCTTAGACATTGACGATAAAAAGGATGTTGATATGGCCTTTTACATCACTGCACATGAGTTGGCGCATCAATGGTGGGGCTTGCAGGTGGTGGCGGCAAATGTAGAAGGACGGCATATGATTCTGGAATCTCTGGCGCAATATTCGGCATTGATGGTATTGAGACAAAAATATTCAGAAGCAAAAGTTCAACAGTTTTTAGAAATGGAATTAGAGGCCTATTTTAAAGGAAGGCTAAGAGAAAAAAAGCAGGAACCGCCATTGGCCACGGTAGAAAAACAAGATTATATTTCTTATCGAAAAGGGAGTTTGAATTTATATGCGCTCCAAAGTTATATTTCTGAAGACAGTCTTAATCTGGCTTTAAAAAGATTTGTTCAGGACTGGAATGCTTTTGCTCTTTCGAAAAACAAAGATCGATATGCTACGACGGAAGATTTGTTGAGTCATTTTAGAGCAGTCACTCCAGATAGTTTGCAGTATTTGATTGGTGATTTATTCGAAAAAGTAATTCGTTTTGACAATAAAATAGTAGTAGCAACTTATACTCCCGAATCAAAAAATCAATACCGGGTAAAGTTAACTTTGGATACCAAAAAGTATCTACTTGATGATTCGAGTACAGAAGCGGAAATCCCGATCAATGATTGGATAGACATTGGTATTTATACGCAAGGAAGTGAAGGCGAGCAGGAAATGTTTTATTTAAAACCTCATCAAATTTCAAAGGATTCCTTGCAATTGGAACTTCTTGTGGATCGACTTCCTGTTGAAGTGTGTATTGATCCATTTTTTAAATTATTGGATAAAAACAGGGAGGATAATAAAAAAATAATGCAGTAAGCTTTTATTTCCAGAAAAAACAATACCTTTTGTTTTTAATCCAATGAAACTTGGCAAAGGAACGCTGTATTTCTATCCTTAAATAAAACCCAATGGAATTAAATGAATTAAAAGACAAATGGAAAGCTTTGGTGGTAGATAATTCAATGGAATTATTGTTGGCGGAGATGAAAACTAAAATTCCTCTTGATTCTCCTAAACGGAATGATTTCTATTTAATTTCAAGTCAGTACAGTAATCTAATGAGGAAATTAAATATGGGAATCCTTAAAGAACAAGAAGAGGAAATCGGTATTGTCAATCATCGATTCTTAAATTTTATCTCGACATTAAGAGAAGAAGATTTGGCTGGGGGAAATGCAATACTAATGGATAAACTGTTTGGAACAGAATGGGAATTAGAAGATTATTATCGCTGGTTGGAAAAAAAGCTAAATTTTCATAAAACAACTTTTATTCAATACAACAAAACAGAACAGAATCTCCACAATGAATTCGAAAGCCACATTCGAATAACCAGTGCTCATATTGGGTCTCGTTATTATGATTCAGACACTCTATTTATTGATTCCACTCAGTACTCTTTTAAATTCACAAATCCACAAATCGATAGCTATTCAAAAACGTTTTCGCCAGACTTTACCATCCAAGTCAATCCAATTACGAGTCGTATCTTTTTATCTTTGGATATCATTTCGGAAGTAGCATTCGCCAAATCAGAAGACGAACATTTTGAATTAATTTCTCCTGATGAATTATATCTAGTGAGGATTTTTACTAATGGAAAACACATTGATTATGATGGTTTCTTAGTAGATGTCTTTGCTTTGACTTTTTGTGATAAAACATTGTGCCTTACGGTCCTAAATGCTTTACAATACATTATAGACAAACGGAATACACGTCCTTTTGACACTCTTTCAGGAAAACCACATTTAAGCTCTGATGAATAATTTTTTCAACCAATGGAAACAACCCGACTCATCCTAAGAGAACGAACCAGAGAACGAATAGCTGAAATGCTCACCTGGCCTCAAAAAGAGCAAATGCTTTTCTTTGGTTTTGAAACCGTCAAAGAACTGGAAGCAAAACTAGCGCGAATTGAAAAAGGCTTGGCGAATATAAAGGTGGATTACCGAATATTTGATTTGATTGAAAAATCGACGAATAGGGTCATCGGAAGTTGTGGTTTTCACAATTGGATTAAAGACCATGACCGAAGTGAGATGGGTTATGCCTTGCACAAAAAATTCCAACGAAATGGATACATGACGGAGGCGATGAAAAAAATTATTCCTCATGGATTTAAAAACATGCAATTGAATCGGCTAGAAGCTTTAATTGCTCCGGACAATTTGGATTCTATCAACCTGGTAAAACGATTTGGATTCCAACGAGAAGGGGTTTTAAGAGGGCATTATAAAGGCAAGGATCAATTTGAGGATTCGCTGATGTACGCACTTTTGAAGCAGGAGTATCAATAAATTTAATTCCAAAAAACATAAAACAACACATTGCCCATATCGCCCTGGTCGTCAGAGATTACGATGAAGCCATCGAATTTTATACCCAAAAACTAGATTTTCAACTGCTGGAAGACACCCGACTAAGTGAAGAAAAACGCTGGGTGCTCGTGGCGCCTCCTGGTGCGAAGGAGTGTTGCTTATTACTTGCCAAAGCCGCCAATGAACAGCAGGCCAATAGCATCGGCAACCAAACTGGCGGTCGGGTTTTCCTTTTTTTATTTACAGATGATTTTTGGAGGGATTATAAAAAAATGATGGAAAGAAATATTAAATTCATCCGACCACCAAAGGAAGAGGAATATGGAACGGTTGCCGTTTTTGAAGATTTATATGGCAATTGGTGGGATTTATTAGAACCAAATAAAAACAATATGGGACTTCAATAATTTTAAAAACCATTGAAGCTACCCACAGCGGAGAGGCCGAAGACAAAGACGAGTTGAGAAAAAACTAAGTAATGTTTATCGACAACACTCAAAATCTAAAATACGCAATCCTGGATTAAGAATTACATGCCGCCTACTCTTCTAATAATTTTCGAATCTCTGAATAAGCATCAGTATTAATTCCTTTTGCTTTTAAGAGGATAAGGTCTTGTAAAAAGGTTTTCTTATAAGTATTGTCTCCATAAGGCAAATCTTTCATTTTGATATATAGAGCTTTTGCCTCTTCCTTCTTCCCTTGATAAAGCAAAGCCAAAACCAAATTGGTATTGATCCAATCCTGACTTTTATCCAAATCCAATCCTCGCAAGGCAGCTCCTTCCGCTTTTTTAAATTCGCGATTAAACAAATAATGCCAAGCCAGGCTACCATAAGCATTGGATAGCCTAGTCAACAAAACCATTTTCTGTGGATAATCTTTAAGTGTTTCTTCCAACAGCGTAGTAACCTTTTCCTGGTTGGCGACCTTTAAAACAGGGTCATCTTCTGCTTTGTTTTTTTCTTCATAAGGCAACACCCGATCCATGGCTTTTTGCAAACGAAGGTCTTCCTCTGTGATGTCTTTAAAATAAATTAATTCTTTCGCTGTATAATCTTTAAAAGCGGGTATTCCTTCTAGCGTTTGATCTTGTCTATCCAGAATTGTCATAACCCGATTGGCGGTTGCCAGACCATCTTTTTGATATTGCATATCCATTGATTGTTCCAATTGTCTTTTCTTTAAACCAATAAAGTTCAACAGCACATGACATAAATCCAGGTCGTAATTTCCGGGATCAGTTTTTGCCAAATCTTCGTGGTATTGAATAGATTCCAAATAAGATTTTTCGGATTTTTCATAATTCCCTAATTCCGAATACACAATGCCCAAACCTCTTAGGATGGAAGCCACATCGTATTCATATTCCTGTGGATTTGCTTTCGCCAATTGCTTTTTATTCTCCAATGCCTCTAAATACATTTGCTCCGATTTTTTATATTCATATCCAAAGAAATACTCCTCTGCCATTTTCATTTGCAAGGCAGCAATAGCTGGATTATACTTTTCTGGATTTTCTGTAGCCAAGCCTTTTCTAATCGCCAGGCATTCGAGATAAACCCGCTCTGCATTTTCTGCTTCGTATAATTTGTCGGCATACAAATCGCCCAATTTCATTTGTACGTGAGCGATCAAAGGAGCATAATATTTTGGATTGTCTTTGGCTAAGTTTTTTCTGATGGCAATTGACTCTAAATACATTTTACTTGCACTACCATACCTTTCATTAGCGGAATACAGGTTTCCTATATTCATTTTTAAGGCCGCAATTTTCGGTTGATAATTTTCCGGATTTTCCTTTGACAGATTATTGTAAATATCAAGTGCTTCTAAAAAGGCTTCTTCTGATTGCTCTGGTTTATTGCTGACATAATACAGAAGCCCCAGATTCTTTTTTGTTAGACCAATATTTGCTTCGAATCGTTCTGGATTTTCTTTGGCTAGATGCTCATAAATTTCAAGCGTTTTTAAATATACAAGCTCCGATTCCTCATACCTTTTTGTAATAGCATAAAGGTTACCCAAATTGGATTTCACCACAGCAACATCGGGTTCAAATCGACGTGGATTCTTTTGAAATAATCGTTCATAAATTTCAAGAGACTGTAAAGAAATTCGTTCTGACTCTTCAAAAGCTTGTTTTTTTCTATTCAATATTCCTTGTTGCAACAGCACCAAAGCCAAATCGGGTTCATGGCGATCAGGATTCCGAGCAGACAAGCGCTGATATACCTCCAAGACTTCTGAAAGTACATCCTTTGCTTTGTCATATTGATTCATTCTATTATACAACCTCCCCATATTAAATCGAACAGCAGCAACTTTCGGTTCATAACGTTGTGGATTTTCTTTAAATAATCGTTGATTGATTTCCAGAGATGTTTTAAAAAAATGTTCTGCTTTTTTATACTTATTAATCTTGCTGTAAAGCTTCCCAATATTCATTTGAGTCAATGCCAAATCAGGTTCATAAGCTTGTGGGTTTTTTCTGGCCAACTTTTCAGTTCTATTAAGTGTTTCCAAATAAACTTGCTCCGATTTTTCATACTCGCTTAAGAGGTGGTACATTCTTCCCAAATTCATTTGCGTTCGGGCAATTTCCGATTCGTATCGAGTGGAATCTTTTTTTGATAATTGTTGATAAATTTCCAAACCGCCTAAATAATAGTGCTCTGCTTTTTTAAAAGCATTTAAGTCTATATAGAGGTTGCCCAAATTCACCTGGGTATTTGCAATATCCAAATAGTATTTCTCTGAATACTCTTTAGCCAATCGCTGATAAATTTCAAGTGCTTTTAAGTAGCATTCCTCTGCCTTCGAAAATTGATTTAGATCCAGATACAGGTTCCCCATGTTCATATTCGTCATAGCAATTCCATCGTCAAATTCTTTAGGTTTCTGTTTAGCTAAACCTTCGTACAATTCCAATGACTTGTCATAATAATTTTTTGATTTATCAAAATCATTATTGTCCTGATACAGAATCCCAAGGTTGTTCAACAAACTGGCTTTTAAGTCAATAGAGTTTGTATTTTCCATCGCTTGCCCATAAAAACGAATCGCCCTTTTATCCTGATTGGTTCTATAGCAGAAAGTGGCCAACTCCCAAAGATTATCGATGTTCGTTTCATCACCTTTTACTGCTTTTAAATAATTTTTATACGCTGCCTTATATTGTTGTTCTGCAATGCAAAACCGAGCTTTAATCATATAATTTTCAATGCTCTGCTGAAAAGCACTATCTGCCTTTTGCAACTGTTTTTCCGATTTAATTTTTTCTACTTTGGCTTCTTTAAAACTTTTATCCAGCGTTTTATCATCCAACACTGCTAAGGCACCTTTAATATCTCCTGCATTAAATTTTTCATAAGCTTTATTTGCAATATCAGAAGCTTGATCCAGATCGATAATTGACAATTGTTTGGCGAGTTCTTCTGCCCTGCTGATCAATTTATCTTTTTCTTCTTGCAATTTATCAATCAATTTCAAAAGAACACTTCGGTCTTTATCACCCGCTGCCAAACCAACTAATTTGGTATTGATCTCCTCAATTTCTTTGTTGTAATTTTTATCGGTTTTTTCAATAATGATGTTGTAATAAACCAAAGCTTGTTTATCGCGCTCTCCTCTTTTGGCCATCACCACCATCACCACATCATCTGCCCTTTCTCGCAAGACACATTTCTCCAATTCCTTGTCGTTGATGAGTTCGTATCCTTCTTTTTCAATAATCAGGCTAACCGAAATACCAGGCTTTTTTTTGTTAAAAGTCATTTCAAACATCCCGCTGCTGTTGGAATAAACTGGACTTGTTCCGAAGGAAGAAATTTTAACTCCAGAAAGGGATTTAGCACCACTGCTTTGAAGCTTGACGATGCCACGAAGAATTTTATTTTGAGCAAAAGTGCCACCAATCAAAAAACTAAAAAGCAAGAATAATAAGATTCGTTTCATGAGGTTGTTCTTTTCTGGGTATTACTTTTCTTTTTTAAGTCGAAACTCTGCGGAGCTTCCTGGATAGTAAAATTCCGTCAAGGTTTCATATCCTTCTTTTTTAAAACTAAGGGTATATTTCTCTTTGATTTGATCTGGTTTCATTTCAAAAGAAAATCGACCAAGGCTATCCGTGCTGGTGGTAAATTCATTTTCAATCAACACCAATACATCTGATAAAAAATCATTGTCATCCACATTTTTCAGAATGCCTTTTACTTCCCGAAGTTCTTGGTCTTTTTGTATGGCAAAATAAATCGGTTTTCCAGTCCATACAAATTGCTTATTTTCCTCGGCGATTTCATAACCATCTGCCTTTACACTTATGGGCAAAGCTTGTCCTTTAAATTTCATTGGAATTTCGTTGAAAACCGTTCGCCCCTTTTCTCCAATTTTGGCACTACGTCGGTCACCATCCAAATCTACCAGCAACTCTCCTTTGTTTTCCAGTAAATAATCTTGTTGTCCATCCGGGCCATGTACATAAATGGTTAAAGCAGCACTCTCTGAAGAAGAAACTGGAAAGACATTGATAAAATTAAGCACCTCTGCTAAGCTTCCAAAAATTCCAATTATCACGGCAGTTCCTGCTATATATTTCCACCAGTTTTTTTCTATTGAAGGAGCAGGTGTGTTTTTTACTGGTGGCTTAGTGGCGGTAGAAACAGGCACCTTTTCTTTAGGTTCTTCTGGCAATCCATTAATAATTTCGATTAAAGCATTATTTATCCTGGCCAGCGAAATATTACCATCTTCATAAGAAATTATTCCGCTGCGGTTTTCCCGGGCATATTGCTCATATCTCGAAGATTGCATAATGACTTGCTGCTCAAAGTCTTTATCCTCCAGTTGATCTGAAAAAGCCATCAATTCCTCAATTGCTTTTTTGGTTTTCCCTTCTGTAATTAGCCTTTTTAGTCTTTGTTTTATCATTAAAACTCGTTTTGATATGATTTTAAAGATAAGGGATATTAAATATTTTTCCTAACTCCTCTTTCTTCGTTCCTTTCCTTAAGCATTTTTCCATTTTATTTGCTTGCGAAACAATAAATGAATAGCTTAGACTTTTGCACAAAACAATCAGATGAATATACTCGCTAAAGGAAATTATTATGGCTCCAAAAAGAAGGAATTGCTTCTTGATGGAATCATAATGTCCGAATATTCCTATCATGTGGCACAAACCGATTGGCATTACCATGAGAATCCATATTTCATGTATACGCTTCAAGGGAATTTATTTGACATTAATAAAAAAATAAAATCTGTTTGTCCTCCTGGCAGTTTACTTTTTCACAATTGGCAGGAGCAACATTACAACAAAAAAGAATCACATGATGCTAAAGGTTTTCACATTGAGTTTGACAGAAGTTGGTTTAAAGAGCAACAGTTAAGCAGTCCACTGTGGAGTGGCAGTGAAAAATTGGATCATCCTTTCTTGCATCAATTAATAGGAAAATTATATTACGAGTTCCATATCAACGACGAATTTTCAGCACTTGGAATAGAAAGTACTCTTCTGGCATTATGTGAAAATATAGAAAGCAATCAGCTGATCAATACGGACAAAAATCCTGCTTGGATTGAACCGCTAAAAGAATTACTAAATGACGGTACCGATACACTGAGTCTAAAAATGCTATCCAAACAATTGGATGTCCACCCAGTTCACTTATCCAGGAGTATCCCAAAATATTTTGGCGTAACCCTAAGCGAATACCTCCGTCAGTTAAAAATAAAAAAGGCTCTGATTTATCTCGCAGACAAAAAATACTCCCTTACTCAGATTAGCTACATCTGTGGTTTTTATGATCAAAGCCATTTCACAGGTCTGTTCAAATCTTATTTTGGAATGACACCCGGAAAATACCGTTTGTCCGTCACCCAATAATAAAATAAATCAGGTGATGTTAATCTCATCCTATTTTGGTTAAATATCTATTCTGATATTTGTCTCTACAACGCTTAACGTTTAAAATAGAACCTATGAATAAGATGATCCTTGCATTTGCCTTCCTATTATTTTCTATTCCGCATATAAGTGCTCAAATTAATTTTTCAATAGAAACCCCACTTCAAAATCCCCTAATCGCAGAAATGGACAGCTTGATTAAAGCGGGACAATTTGAGGAAATCACCAGCGTATTGATAGCTAAAGATTCCAAGCTTCTTTTTGAACAATACTATTTTGAAAATGATGCTTCCTCGCTACACAATACGCGCTCCGCTACCAAATCAATCGCAACAATCCTCACTGGTATTGCAATTCAGAAAGGACATATCACTTCCGAAAAAGACAAAATATTTAAGTACTTAGGACACACCCAACCCGTAAAAAATCCAGACAAAAGAAAGGAGGACATTACCATCGAAGACCTTCTAACAATGAGTTCCGTATTGGAATGCGATGATTGGAACAATCAATCCAGAGGTCATGAAATGAGAATGTACTACATTGAAGACTGGACTCAATTTTTGGTGGATCTGCCTGTCCGCTCCTATCCTTTTGGCCCCAAGCCCGAAGATCGACCATATGGAAGGGCTTTTGCATATGCCTCCGCAAAGGCAGCAGCAGTTGGAGACATCGTGGAACATGCTGTCGGAGTTAGGTTGGACGAATACGCCAAAAAGCATTTGTTTCAAGCATTGGAAATAGAAGATTACAAATTGCACTACAGTCCTAAAGGCGTACTAAATACAGCGGGAGGAAGTGAATACCAAAGCCGTGATTTTCTAAAAATGATTCAGTTATGTCTCAATAAAGGCCAATGGAATGGTCAACAATTATTTTCCGAAGAATGGTTGTTAAAAGCGACCACTCCCAAAGCACATGCCTACGATGAATTTGATTATGGCTACTTTTTCTGGCTAGGCAAATTTGGAAGCGACCAAAAATACGATGCCTTTTATATGGCAGGGAATGGTGGGAATAAAATAATGGCCATCCCGGAATTGGGTCTAAGCATTGTGATTACCTCCACCAATTATAATAATCGGAATGCACATGGCTATTCTGACAAACTGGTTAGCCAGTACCTTATTCCTGCTATACTCAATCAATAATATCAAAGTTCTTATTTCCGTGATCAATATCTTTTTTAGTACTTTTGCAGCTCTAAAAAAAGATATATGATTTCAGTAGATGGTATAGCAGTAGAATTTAGTGGGCAAACCCTCTTTAAAGACGTTTCCTTTGTCATCAATGAAGGTGATAAAATTGCCCTGATGGGAAAAAACGGTGCTGGTAAATCCACGAGGATGAAAATCATTGCTGGGCTTCAAAAGCCGACCTCAGGGAAGGTGCAATTCCCAAAAGAAGCAGTCATTGCCTACCTCCCGCAGCATCTGTTGACGGATGATAATTGTACCGTTTTCGAAGAAGCCTCCAAAGCTTTTGGAAAAGTATTTGAGATGCGCGATGAGATGGAACGACTCAATAAAGAGTTGGAAACCCGAACCGATTATGAGTCTGCCGAATACATGGCCATCATCGATCAAGTCACTGATCTGGGAGAAATTTATTATGCCATTGAAGATGTCAATTACGATGCCGAGGTAGAAAAGACTTTACAGGGATTGGGTTTTAAACGAGCAGATTTCACCAGACCTACAGCTGAGTTTAGCGGCGGTTGGAGAATGCGCATTGAACTAGCTAAAATTTTATTGCAAAAACCAGATTTAATCCTCCTCGATGAGCCGACCAATCACATCGACATTGAATCTGTCATTTGGCTGGAAGATTTTCTAATCAATAAAGCAAAAGCGGTACTTGTAATTTCCCACGACAAAGCATTTATCGACAACATCACCAACCGTACTATTGAAGTGACGATGGGTCGAATCTATGATTATAAAGCCAATTATTCGCACTACCTGCAATTGCGCCAAGACCGCCGCGCCCATCAACTCAAAGCTTTTAAAGAACAACAAAAATTTATCGCCGACAGTCAACGATTTATCGAACGTTTCAAAGGAACTTATTCCAAAGCCAATCAGGTCAATTCCAGAGAACGCATGCTGGAAAAACTGGAAATCATCGAGATCGACGAAGTAGACAGTTCCGCTTTGAAATTAAAATTCCCACCTTGCAAACGGTCAGGAGATTATCCTGTAATCGCCAAAGGACTCTCCAAAAACTACGATGATCATGTCGTTTTCAAAGATGCCAGCATGACCATCGAACGAGGAGAAAAAGTATCCTTCGTCGGAAGAAACGGAGAAGGTAAATCCACCTTGATCAAAGCCATCATGGGCGAGATTGATTTTGAGGGCGAATGTGCACAAGGACACAATGTTGAAATCGGTTATTTTGCCCAAAATCAAGCCTCCCTACTCGACCCCGAACTCACTGTTTTTCAAACCGTAGACGAAGTCGCCAAAGGAGACATCCGCACCCAAATCAAAAACATCTTGGGTTGTTTTATGTTTAGTGGCGATGACATCGACAAAAAAGTATCCGTCTTATCTGGTGGAGAACGTACCCGTTTGGCAATGGTCAAATTACTATTGGAACCCGTCAATCTACTCATCCTTGATGAGCCCACCAATCACCTGGACATCAAATCCAAAGATGTTTTAAAAGAAGCTCTCCGCTCCTTCGACGGCACCCTCATCCTCGTATCTCATGATCGCGATTTCCTCCAAGGTCTATCCAATAAAGTTTTTGAATTCAAAGACAAACGCGTCCTCGAACATTTTGAAACCATAGATGATTTTCTGATCAGAAACCGTATGGAAAATTTAAAAGAAATTGAAATGGGGAATTAATAAAACATTATGGAAAATCCCAAACACCAATTACTCATCGACCAGTATTGTGCCATCTGGAATGAACCAGCCCTGCAAAAAGAGCAAATTCATTAAATAAAATCTGATCTCCGGAGTCTATCGCAGAATCACCAAATACCTCGGGCCATCTATCCACGACAATGATGCCAACTAATTCCAGTACACATGCTTTAATAACTTCAATTTTTTATTATCTTGCGACATTGTTTTTTTTTCACTTTTAACCTTTCCTTTTCAATTGGTTTCGTTCTCCTTAAAACGCTTGCTTATGCTTGGGATTCGTTTGTCTTTTAGAAAATTAATGGTAGAAAAAGTATTTTTTTTGATGGCATTTATTTTGGCCGCCACCTGCCTGCAAAGCCAAAGTTGTTTGCCGGAAGGAATCACTTTTAGCAATCAAGGAGACTTGGATAGTTTTTCGATTAAGCACCCGGGATGTAAGGAGATATTGGGGGATGTGTTGATTGCACCTAAATCTGGTGATACCATTTCCAATTTGCAAAGTTTGGTAACGCTCAATTCGATTAAAGGAAATTTAGAAATAAAAAACCTCCAAGGCTTGGAAAACCTCATTGGTCTTGATGGTCTTCAAACCATTGAAGGAAATGTATTGATCTGGAATAATTTCAGTCTCCGAAATTTGCAGGGTCTAAATCAAGTCGATTCTATTCAGGGAAATCTTTCCATTTGGAGTAACTCTATTTTCAACGAGCTGAGTGGCCTTGACCAATTGACTGTCATTTCTGGCGATCTTACTTTTGCCGAAAATCCAGTGCTTTCTGATCTCCATGGAATGGAACAATTGGAGAAAATCGGAAAAGACCTTATTATTCAAGCCACTAATTTGAACAATCTCAGCGGACTGGATAATTTGAGTTCGGTAGGAGGTAAAATAGACCTCAATTACAATGATAAATTGACAAGTTTTCAAGGTTTGGACCAACTGACTACAATCGGTAGTGGGCTGCTTATTCAGCGCAATGAAAATTTACAAAACCTGAATGGCTTATCTAAATTACAATCTATTGGCAGAGACCTCGAAATCATTAATAATTGGAAATTGACTTCCCTTGATGCCTTTCAGAAACTAACATTCATCAAAAACAGCATCAAAATTGTTTATAATAACGACTTGATTTCTCTAAATGCCTTCCAGGAATTAACAGCCATTGGAAACAGTTTAAAATTATATTCCAATAAGCTAAATAATTTACAGAACTTCCAAAACCTCCAAACCATTTCAGGAACACTTTCTATTGAACGGCATTCTAATTTAAAAAATCTGGAAGGTCTGAATCAACTTAATTTTATTGGTTATGACCTTCAAATAAATTACAATGATTCGCTAAACAGCTTGGCGAATTTAAATCAACTGACCACCATCGGCAACAATGTATACATCAAGGGCAACCATATTAGCAATCTGACTGGTTTAAATAAAATCAATTCGATTCATGGAAGCTTTATATTGGAAAGCAATCATGCTTTAACTGACCTGGATGGATTTGAAATCATTTCAATTGGTGGAGATTTTAGGATCGCTTATCATCCATCTCTGGCGAATTTGGAAAAACTAACTAAGCTCACTTCTATCGGAAAACGACTAATGATTATTGATAATGATGCCATCACTAATCTGAATGGACTGGAAAATATTAAGATGGTTCCAGATGATTTTATTCTGATAAGAAATGGACAACTGACTAATTTGGTCGGCTTAGAAAATTTAATTTCCATCGGCGGAGACTTTCTTCTTCAGGACAACCCTTTGCTTCAAAAAATAACTCCTCTTCAACAATTATCAACTATAGGTCAAAGTTTACACATTGAATCCAACGCTGCTCTGCTCGATCTGGAAGGCTTTGAGCAACTGACCACCATTGCAGAAGACTTGCAAATTCAATCCAATAATAACTTAGGCAGTTTAGAAGGATTCAATCAAGTCCTCAGCATAGGAAAAAACTTTTTTCTCCGCTCCAATCCCAAGCTTCCTGATTTTTCAGGTTTAAACCAATTGACTACTATTGGTGCCAACTTTGTGGTGGAACAAAACGAACTTTTAACAGATTTCAATGGCTTGGAGACGTTGGCGAACATTGAAGGTTTTTTTCACATAATCGGTAATGAATCCTTACATAATTTTGATGGTCTTGCTCAGTTGACTCTTCTCAAAGACGATTTTAAAATTGAAAATAATGATGCACTTCCTAACCTTAGTGGCCTGGAGCAAATTACCTCTATACAAGGTCAGTTCATCATTCATAAAAATGATGCATTGCTTCATTTTCGCGGTTTGGACATGCTCACTGAAATTGGTTCAGAAGTAAACATTTCAACAAACAGAAATCTGGAAAATTTTAAGGGTCTTGAAAAACTGAGTGTCATAGCAAACAATCTAACGCTTAGTTCCAATGAAAGTTTAAGCAATTTTGAAGGTTTAAATAGCTTACAAACAATAGAAGGTAATGTCAAGATAGAGAAACACCCTAAACTGCTGGACATGAGCAACTTACAAAACCTAACCAGCATCAATGGAACCTTGATCATTCAGACAAATGAAGCATTGGAAAGTTTAAAGGGACTGGATAATATTAAGGCCGCTAGCATACAAGATTTATACCTCGCTAATTGTCCAAATCTCTCTGTATGCGGCATTCGTTCAATTTGTCAGTACATCGAAAACCCTGAAAACCACTGGGTCTTTTTCAGTAATACAGCAGGTTGTAACAACAACCAAGAAATAGCATCCTCCTGCATCACCAATACAACTAATCTTCACCTGGAATCAAACATCAGCATCTTCCCCAATCCTGCTTATGACAAAATCACCATTAAAGGAAATACTTCACTGAAAGTTATGATTACGGATAGCACAGGCAAAATATTCATCCCCTACTCTTCCCAAAAAGAGTTCGACCTATCTTCTTTTCCCGAGGGGATTTATTTTTTCAGAATCAATAATGGCACCACCATCAGGGTAAGAAAAATAGTTAAGCATTAGAGTCTCTTAATCATCGTCCTTCGCCCGCAATTGCTCTTCTGCTGCCCGCCATTTCAATTCCATGGTATCATATTTATTCCGCAAATCTCCATGAGAAGTTTGCAATTTACCCAACTCATAACCTTTTGTATCTAGGTCAAATTGCAACTTTGTATTTTGCTCTTTTAGCAAAGTTTCCGAAGTAGACAATTCATGGATTCTACTGCTCATGGTACTGCCTTTTAACAACCACCAAAAAGCTGTTCCGAGTAACCAGGCTCCCAAAAGCATCGGAATGATTTCCCAAGTACAATTGGCGCAAAATAATATTGTATTTTCCATCGTATTTTAATTTTGTTTTGAACTTGTTTAAAATTATTGAGCATTGACCACTACTTCCACTCTTCTGTTGGCATGCTTATTCGCTTCGCTGTCATTGGCAGCCACGGGTTGTTTTTCGCCTTTGGAAAGAACGGTCATTTGCTCTTCTCCAACTCCTTTTTTCAAAAGGTAAGCTTTGATGGATTGAGCACGTTCCATTCCCAGTTCTACATTATAGGCTTCTTCGCCAGTATCATCGGTATGTCCAGTGAGGAGAATTTGCTCTTTGCTTTCTACTACCCGACTGGCTAATTGATCCAGAAAAGCATCAACTGTAGGGTCATAATCTTTTTGAGTAGAATTGTAGGGAAAACGAATGATGACCCGGTCAGAAAATTCTTCCAAAGTTCCTGCTGTAGTTTTATCTGCATCCAACCATTTAAAATCTACGCCATAAAAACCTCGCTCCCTGGCACCTTCCGGCTCTGCAACCAGACGAGCTTTACTGATCATTCGGTCCTCCGGAATTTGATCCGCCAGCAATCGCCGCAATTCCTTAGCTCGCTCCAATCCAAGACTCGACATATCTGCTGGTTGGTCTTCCCCTTCAAAATAAAGTCCGGTGATTTCAAGGATATTATCCTCTTTCATTCCAGCCAGTATCTTTTTTTGAAATGCTTGCAGACCTGCGGCATCTTTTAATTTTGTTTGTGACCAGTCGAAAGGAATTTCTGCTGCGGAAGGAATCGGAGCAACAGGAACAATTGGAGGGGCATTGTATTCTGCATAAGCTGCTGCTCCACATGATTCACAAGCCACTTGCATCCAACAACAATACCACTGCATACAAAGCACTGACCACCCAACAAAGCCAACTAAAGCTAATAAAGGTTTAATACTCATTTTGATTAATTTGGTGATTAGAAAAATCCTGAAAGACACTTAAAATTTTCCATTCTGAAATCAGAATAGCACTTTCTAAGTGTTTATTTTTTAATTTGGGAAAATAGTAACTAGTAGAGAAGTAGGTATCAAAAATCTTATGCAGTCATTTATATCCTGAATATAGAGAAATGAATCAGCAAAACCAAATAATTCAATATTAGTCTAAATAAAACCAAAAGCGGCGGTTTCCCTCTGAAATCATCCCATTTAGCGATTTAAAAGTGTTAAAGCCGCTGATTCGTCAGGTTCCGACAAAAGGACTTCTGTACGACATTTTAACATATCCAGTATATTCCCTATTTTTGGCCTGACATTAGCATTAAAAATTATATTGCTGCTTAGTCAGAGGTTTTTAAAAAATTCTCAAATTCTATTATTATGAACCATCCCATCTACACATCCGATCAACGCAAAATCTCTTTCGCTTTAATCTTCAAAAATCATTTGTTGTTTCTGCTGCTATTTTGCCTCGTTCCAATTTTTACGAGTGCGCAACATTCCGTGGCCAGACAATGGAATGAAGTTTTATTAGAAGGCATTAGAAATGATTTTGCCCGACCAACTGTTCATGCTCGAAATTTGTTTCATACTTCCACAGTGATGTACGATGCATGGGCTGCTTATGAAAAAGAAGCAGATACTTATTTTCTTGGAAAAACGATAGAAGGATATACCTGTCCTTACACTGGCGTACCAGACGTTACCAATACGAAGGAAGCTCAGGAAATAGCCATGAGTTATGCCGCTTACCGCTTGTTAAGGTATCGCTTTCAAAGTTCTCCTGGAGCTACTGAAACAATAGCCTTATTGAATGAATTGATGGATGACCTCGGATTAGATCCCAATTACATCAGCATCAATTACAGTTTTGATGGTCCTGCTGCACTGGGTAATTATATCGGTCTGCAAATGATTAGTTTTGGAAAACAGGATGGCTCCAACGAACTCAATGATTATGATAACCTATACTATAATCCAGTCAATCCCAATATGGCTCCCAAGATTCCGGGCAATGAAGATATCGTCAACCCTAATCGTTGGCAACCTTTAAGTCTTGAGGTACTTATCGATCAAAGCAATAATCCAATACCTGGCGGTTCTCTTCCTTTTTTAAGTCCGGAGTGGGGAGATGTAGTTCCTTTTGCTTTAGAGGAATCTGATAAAACCACTTACTCTCGTTCTGGTGACGATTATCAGGTTTACCGCGATTGTGGCATACCTCCTTATCTCGACCTTATCAATGCGGAAGGAAATACAGAAGAATACCAATGGGGTTTTTCATTGGTTTCTGTTTGGTCTTCTCACCTCGACCCAAATGATACGACCAGATGGGATATTTCTCCGGCGAGTATCGGCAATGTGCAGGATTATCCAACTGATATTCCCGGCTTGAGATCATTCTACAATACATTGGAGGGCGGTGATCCAGGAATGGGTTATGATACCAATCCACATACCGGACAGCCTTACGAGCCACAAAATATCCTGCGTTCTGATTACACCAGAGTCTTGGCCGAATTTTGGGCAGATGGTCCTGATTCAGAGACTCCTCCCGGCCATTGGTTTACCATTCTCAACTATGTGAATGACAATCCTCTGCTGGAAAAAAGATGGGAAGGGGCTGGCCCCGTTTTAGATGATTTAGAATGGGACATCAAATCTTATTTCACACTGGCAGGTGCCGTACACGATGCTGCAGTAGTGGCCTGGAGTAATAAGGGTTGGTACGATTACATTCGCCCGATTTCTGCCATTCGCTATATGGCTGACAAAGGCCAAAGTACTAATGCCAGTTTACCTTCTTATGACCCATTGGGCATTCCTTTGGTGGCCGATAAAATAGAATTGGTTTTTACAGGAGATCCACTGGCAGGAGTTGGAGATGAAGATGTCGGAAAAATAAAACTAAAAGCCTGGAGAGGCCCTGATTACATTACTGATCCTGATACAGATGTAGCGGGAGTCGATTGGATTTTGGCAGAAAATTGGTGGCCTTATCAAAGACCGACTTTTGTAACACCTCCTTTTGCTGGTTATGTTTCTGGACATTCTACTTTTTCGAGGGCTGCTGCGGAAGTATTGACTTTTATTACTGGTGATCCTTTTTTCCCTGGTGGTATGGGAGAATTTGAAGCACCTGCTAATGATTTTTAGTTTTTGAAAATGGCCCGGCTGAAAGTCTGACTTTGCAATGGGCAACTTACAGAGATGCTTCGGATCAATGCAGTTTGTCTCGAATCTGGGGAGGGATCCACCCTCCTGCTGATGATATTCCAGGGCGTTTGGCTGGTGTGTTGATTGGAGAAAAAGTTTTTGCCAAAGCAGAAACTTACTTTGATACTGCAGGGATTCCGGAGCTGGTGACTTTAGAGGCTTCTTTAGATACCATCTACGATATTCATCAGGGTACTGCTCAGTTTGCAATGACCCTTGTTTTTGAAGAAGCCATGGATCCTGGTTTTGCACCCAATATTTACTTTACCAATGAAAATCCTGAACCGATTACTCTGACTGCCAATGCAGATAGTAGCGGCTGGTTGAATAGCTATACCTTTTATGCCGCCTATGACGTTCTCGAATCTTCTGAAGAATGGTATAACATCAACACCAATGTTACTGGTGCTAAAAATGCTGCTGGTGCAGAGATGGACAGCCTTATGTCCTCCCAGCTTTTTTATGTGAATACCAGAGATGCGCAGGTCCTATCTCTTAGTCCAAATACAACTTTGCTTTCCGACCCCTCAGTAGGACCAGGTAACTTTGAATTGACTTTTGTTTTTGATTTGGAAATGGATCAATCTGTTCTGCCAGCAGTTAGTTTCCCAACAGAAAATCCAGTTGCTTCTCTTCAAGAAGATCTTTCTTCCTGGCAGGATGCTTATACTTATGTAGTAGAATATGAACTGTTTGATCAAGATACCACCATCACTGATATTGATGTTCAGATCGAAGGAGGACGTACTCTTAAGGGCAATCAACAGATTTCCTTTTCACAAGATGACATTTTTAGTATTGATACTAAAAATCCGACGATGTTGATGTCTACCCCACTGCCTCTTTTGCTTGCTGATGAACATGTTGGAATGTCTGCTCTTCAAATTCAATTACAGTTTAGTGAAATGATGGATATTTCTTTAGACCCTGTCATTAGCTTTCCTAATACAGACCCTACCCTCCAGAGTCTCACTTTAAACACGACCAATAGTGGCTGGACAAACCCCTTTACCTATACTTATTTCTACGATTTGGCTGATGCTAATGAGACGATTTTAGACAATGAAATCCAAATTGAAGGAGCCAAAGATGAATCGGGAAATGTTATGATTTCCAGTTTTACATTTGATGCTTTTTCTATTGACACAGAAAATCCAACGGTCAGCAGCATTCAACCTTCTGTTTTTGAAATCGGTAAAAATGAAATTGGTTTAGACGGCTTTGGCATTACCATCAGCTTTAGTGAGGTTATGGATCAAGGTATTCTTCCAGTGATCAACTATCCGGTAGAAAATCCTTTGGTAGAAGTTTTAATACTTAATGAAGGAGAAAGCAACTGGCCGGATCAACAAAATTATGAGGTGCGTTATGATGTCAACAACGTTTTACAAGACCTTCCCGACATCGACGTGTTGGTAGAAGAAGCCAAAGATGCTGCTGGAAACCTGATGACTTTTTACGCACAAGCAGATGCCTTTGATATTATGATCAATGATACCTTAGGAGTTGGGTTTGTATCTCTTTCTCCTGAAACCTCTGGTTTACTCCTACAGCCCAACCCTATCCGACGTGGGGAACAACTGTGGATCAGCTTATCTGATACGGAAAGAAACCTTCAGGTTCAATTGATTAATGTACAAGGACAAATTACTCGCTCCCACTCCTGGGACAAATATTTACCAGAAGAAAAATTTGCCTTGGCAACTAATGACCTCGAAGGCGGACTCTATTTTATCCGATTAATTGGTCCCGAAAAAAGCTGGATCCAAAAGGTTTTGATTTTGGAATAGATTATCGAAGTTCCTATAATTAAGCCCCAAAGAAGTGTTTTTCTTTGGGGCTTTTCATTTTCCTTTGCTAATAAAAAGGCATTGATCTTAAAAAAGTTGAAAAAGAAAGAAAAAAGAAAGATTTTGTGAACAATTACAACCTTGAGTGTATTATGTCCTTTAAAATAAAATCTCTTTTTTTGGCCTTATTGGCCATCCCATTGGTACTACTCCTAAGCGCCTTGCCTATCAACAATCAACTGACGGCCTATCACAGTCCGGAAGAACTACAACTGATGTACCAGCATGGTGCAATGGCGATGGTCGATACTGCTGAATTTTTTGCTACTTCTAATCTTTGTGCCAATTGCCACTCCCGAGATAGTCAGGTATATGCACAAGTTGATACTTTCGGTAATGATGTTAATATCATTGATGACTGGCGGGCTACTATGATGGCAAATGCCGCCCGTGATCCCTTTTGGCGGGCAAAAATAAGTCACGAGATTTTAATCAGCCCAAGTCATGCTGCTGATATTGAAACCACCTGTACCGTTTGTCATGCTCCACTAGGCAGCTATCGGGCAAGATTTCACGGAGCCGAACATTATCTCATTGATGATATGTTGCAAGATACTTTTGGAATTGACGGAGTTTCTTGTGGCGCCTGCCATCATCAAAGTGAAGATCAATTGGGCGATCTCCATTCCGGTAACATCAATTGGGATACCAGCCGGGTTATCTATGGCCCTTATCTTTTTCCCTTTTCCCAACCCATGGAATTATTTGTGGGATTCAAACCTGTGTGGAGTGAGCACATCAATGATGCAGGCTTATGTGCCGGTTGCCATACTTTGATTGTGGAGTCGAAAGACCTTGATGGCAATTCTACAGGAACTACTTTTGTGGAACAGGCTACTTATCACGAATGGTTGAACTCCGATTATAACACTTCAGATGTTAGTTGTCAGGCATGTCATGTGCCGCAATTGAATCAAGAAGTAATCATTGCAGATGGTTATGGTTCGATCTCCGGCAGAGAGCCTTTTGGTTTACATGAATTTGCAGGAGCCAATACCATGATGCTGAAACTGATGAAAGAAAATCGAACGGATTTGGGGATTCCCGCAACTGCTGCCAATTTTGATTCTACTTTGAGTTATACTTTTAAGATGCTTCAGGAGCAAACATTGGATTTGGATTTGCAGTTGAAAGGCACGGATGCAGACAGCGTTTATTTTCAGATTGAACTAAAAAATAAGGCTGGGCATAAATTTCCTTCCGGTTATCCAAGTCGCCGGGCATTTGTAGAATTTGTGGTTTTGACAGAAAATGCAGATACGCTTTTTCAATCCGGAGTGCTGGATAACAATTACGAAGTCAAAGGACAAGATCCATTTTACGAACCGCATTATCAACAGATCAACCAGCCAAATCAGGTTCAGATTTATCAGTTGGTCAATGGTGATGTCGATGGAAAATTTTCTACGATCCTAGAAAGAGGATTTCAAGCATTAAAAGACAACCGATTGCCACCACTTGGTTTTAGTACCAGCCATGCGGTGTACGACACTACTCAAATTGCCGGCTTGGCATTAAGTGATCCGGATTTTAATAAGGATGGATCAACAGAAGGAACAGGCAAAGACATCGTTCATTATCATATTCCGCTTCATGGATACAATGGAGGAAACCTACAAGTTTCGGCAAAGGTATGGTATCAATCTTTACCACCTAAATGGATGGCTGAAATGTTTGGGCTAAGCACTCCGGAGATTGAAAAATTCAGAACGATGTATGATCAGGCAGACCGCTCTCCGGTGTTAATTGCTTCGCAAACCCTGGAAGGGATTTACATCAAAAGCCTAAAAACAAAAGAGGTTCCGATTGATTTTGATTTGAAATTGATTCCTAATCTTAGTAAAGATGGCTGGGTTCATTTGCAATCATCAGATGCTGCACAAATCGAATTCATCATGATTTACAATGCTTTAGGTCAATGGATAAATTCTACCAAGAATTTGGATTTTCAATTGCCAGAAGAAAAAGGAATTTATTTTGTAAAAGTGTATACTTTGAAAGGGTGGAAAACATTACAGGCCGTTCGTTTATAAGTCTTAGCTCGCGCCCTCATATGCTTCCCGAAGCCACGCTACCAATTCCTTATCCACTTCTTTTGCTGAAGTCAATCGAACCCTATGGGTACACATCGTTCCAAATGGTCCGGAGTTCTCCAGTCTTTCCGTAGTGGCTTTTCCTTTTATTTTTAAGCCCAAATCTATTCGGTTTTTTGTTGCTGGTTTTATCAGGGCAAATTGTCTTTTTCTGATGATGCTTACACTTCCCTTTTTAGGTGTTTGAACGACATCTTTACCAAACGCTTCTACAACCTTAAGTAGTTTTTTGTAAACCGGAATCAAGTTTTCTTTTCCTTTGTACTGATTGGCGACCAAATCGGCGGCGGAATTATTTTCTTCTTTTGATAAGTTAATAATCGTGTTGGCAAATCCGTGGCTGACGCCGTGTTCTCCTTTTAAAAACTTCATCGCTTCTCCATGTTTCTCAAAGGATTTTTTCTTTAAAATCACTTTCCATTCTTCCAGAGATTTGCCTGTCTTCTCTGGCATATTATTGATCATGGTTTGTAGTGCTTTTTCCATTAAGGGTATTTCTGTTGGTTGAATATAAGTTGGAATGCAAGGTAAAAAGGCAGCTTGAATTAGTATAGTAAAAAATGAACCTTGCTTATTTATCATCCTGTAAAGGGAAAAAATTGCTTGCTCCTTTATGGTGTTCTTGTTGAATGAACTCCTGCGGATTAAAACCGGAAAACTCTTTAAATTCTTTAATAAAATGCGATTGATCGGCATAGCCAGAAAGGTAAGCGACCCGGGACCAACTAATCTCCTGTTGATCTTTGATTTGTTGTAAAATATCGTTGAAGCGCATAATTCGATGAAATACTTTGGGAGTAAGACCGCCGAATTTTTTGAATTGGGTGATCAAATGTTTTTGTGTTTTTGGATAAACATCTACAATCGATTGGTGTTCGGAAAGAGGGTGAGCAAACATTTTTTTGGCAACAGCCATCAATTCTTCTTCTGGTGCCAAAGCTGCATTAAATTTCTTTTTTAGCCAATTTTCTGCGAGAATAAATTTGTCCTGAACAGCTCCTGCTTCTAATATTTGTGTTCTTAATTTTAAAATTTCTGTTCCAAAAATTTCTGCTCCGGGGATCACCTTATCATTTAACCCGTTGATCGGCACCTGAAAAAAAGGATAAGCCCCAAATGGTTTTATCTGAATCACAAACATTTCTGAATCGGGATGAGCGGAAATGGAAAGAAATTTTTTATGCATTCCAGACACCCATACTTTGGTGTAGCTGGCATTGGATTTTAAAGTCTGATTGTCAAAAGTATGACGCAGCATACCATCCAATTCAAAAATAATAAAAACATGCCCGGAAGGAACGACTCGTTCAATAGAGTGCTGAGGCATAAAATGTTTGTAATAGAAAATGGATTCGATAAAATCATTTATCGGATGGCCTAAGGCATGTGTTTCAAATATCAATGGCTGCTCTTTCAATACCTTGTATTACTGCAAAACAATTTTTCCAAAATAAACAGCTGAACCAGAAGTAATTTTTACAAAATAAACACCTCTCGCCCAATCGGCCGTCTCAATTTCTTTGTTTATTTTATTTCCCGATTTCAAATGATCTTGTAGTAAAATTTTGCCTTGCAGGTCAACAACTTGCATGGAGGCAGGTTCCAACAAATCTACTTGTACATTGAAAGAGGCCTTGGCGGGGTTGGGAAAAGCTTTGACTGCTAAAACATTAGAAGGATTTTTCGTTGCGACATCGTCATCTACGAATAAAACAGCCGGACTTCTTTCACTGACACAGGTCAATTGGTCTGCCGTTTCAATTTCCCAATCATAAAAATAATAATAAAATCCATCATCCGTTTCCAGTATCTCTCCAAAATTTCCTAGTGGATAAGGGAAGTTGATTTTGGAAAGGTCTTCATCATGATAAAGGTGAACATTGCTATCCATGAAGATGTAAACTTCTTTACTTTTTGGCAAATCCATGTCGAGTATAACTCTACTTTCTCCTATTGGAATGTCTCTTTCACGGGATCCGATATAAATCCCCGTTTCCTTATTGCGAAATCGAATAGTACGCTTTCCTGCCATATTCGAATATACCTTCACTGATTTTAAAACTACTGGCTCCGTAAATTTCGCACTCATGCCCAAAAAATTATCGTCTACAAATCCTCCAAGCTCACTCCTATCTACTTTCCCGCCATATTGGGTCTTTCCCAAAACGAGAATACTGTCTTCCACCCAATAAGTCGTGGTTTCCTCCAACACCGGCGTCATAAAAGAGGGACCATCGGTCAAGTGCATTCCTCCTGTTATCTGATCGTACCAGGCCAAATTTTCTCCTTCTGCTCTTAGCCAACCGGCACCCATTTTTACAACGGTGTCATTAAAAGTCTCTGGATTAGGAATATCAAATAAATCGACAGCAATCAATTCCGACTGAAAAATTTCGCAATCGCCTGGGCTTTTTACCCAGTATTCTCCTGCTTCAAAAACTTCTATCGTTTGAGTCGTATCTCCGGTAGACCATTCATAATTGGTCGAGAGAGAAGCAGTAAGAGTTGTAGACGTTCCCGGACAAAAAACGGGTCTTCCAGTTATAGAAATCCTTGGAATGATAATGGCACCCGGACTTATGGTAACGGTAGGAGAAATCCCCGAGCAGTCGCCGCCGTCACTAACCGTGACCTTATAAGAACCAGATTCTGTAACTACGATAGACGGAGTGTTTGATCCATTCGACCATTGATAATCAAATCCTGGCGGAGCAGAAAGTGTCAAACTGTCTCCTTCGCAAAGCACCATTTCTCCAGAGAGATTTAAATTGGAATTTGGAGAAACGCATCCATTTTCTTCGATTCTCAGAAATTGATTGCCAGGAATACTTTCGATTTTATCAATTATTCCGGAGGGCCATTTTACAATAATGGAATCCACATCTGCATTTTCCCCCAAACCAAAATGCTGGGTAAAGGTAGTATGGATGCCATAGCTTTCTCCTGCTCTTACTTCTCGGATTTGTATTCCCCAAGGCCCATAGATTTCGATTCTTGCACCAATTCCATTCCGATTGCTAATCATCCCAGTGAGATCAATGGCAATAAAATTATTATCGTTCCGGTCATTGATCCAAAGCGAATCGCTATTGGCTATTCCTTTATAAATGCTATAAACATCTAAAAATCCATCTCGATTGAGATCGCCGATTCCAAAAGAATACAATGTTTTTGAACCAAAGAGTTTTTCCGTTTCCAAAGAAAAAGTATGGTCTCCATTATTGTGGTAATAAGAAGAAGAAGAAAATCTTCCAGCTACGATGATGTCAACAAAACCATCATTGTCAAAGTCCCGCATTAGGCATTGATTTGGAAAATCCAGATTTCCAATCCCCGCATCTACTGAAATATCTGTAAAATGGCCAGTGCCATCATTTTCCAGCAGCTTACTATTACTGTAATGATTGGCCACCAGGCAATCCAGATCACCATCATTATCAATGTCCTGAAATTCAGCGGTCCAGGACTGGTCACCAATTTTCAAACCGTATTCCAGAGCGCTTTCTGTATAATTATTATTGCCATCATTGAGAAATAAGGCATTGATTCTTCTTGGATCGTTTTGGCTATTTACACCTTCCCGACATTTTGCGATATACAAATCCAGATCCCCGTCATTATCAAAATCAGTCCAGACAGAACCATAATTTCCGGAATTATCGGAGGACGGTACAGTAGCCATATCAATCCAGTCATTGGCGATCAACAAATTGCCGACTCCGTCATTGCTCCAAATGTTACTTTCTGCCTCATCATCACAAACGAAGGCGTCCAGCCAACCGTCATTATTGATATCAACGAGATTTGAACCCTGAGCAAAAAAGGGATCGCCAGGTAATTGGCCATTGATAAAAGGTATTCCCTGGTCATCAGATGTGATTATTTTTATTCCGTCTTCCAAACCACCAGTAATTACATCATTAAAACCATTATTGTCAATATCGGCGATGCTCATTGTCAATTGGCTTTCAGTACCAATAGTTCCCAATTCTAATGTTTCAAAACCAGTACCATCCGGTTTTTGATATTCGATAAAAAGAGTTAGACCAAAATCAGAAAAACGAATGATGTCATCAAAACCGTCTGAGTTCATATCAGCAACGCCAACAGAGTAATCGCTATAATAATTTCCAGGAGGCAAAAGATCACTTTTATTGGAGAACGATAATTGGGCTTCTACTTGTGGGGCAAATAGTAGGCAAAAGGCCAAAAAGAGGAAGTCAATAGGTCTGGAAAACTTTTTTTTCATGTTTAAAAAATAGCTGGTTTTAATGGAAGTCGGGTGCAAAACTACTGCAAAACCACTTTCTTAATATACACATTTTCTCCAGAAGTAATTTTCACCAGATAAATTCCCCTTGCCCAATCGGTCATTTCTACTCTTTTGGGAGTCCTGGAGAACAATTGACTTTGCAAAAGAGTTTTTCCTTGTAAATCTGTTATTTTCAAATTGGCTGGTTCCAATAAATCTGCTTGTAAATGAAGCAGATTGTTTAATACCGGATTGGGAAAAATATTTACGTCCTGAATATTAGTCTCCTCTTCAACTTTTGTTTCTGTATCTACAAATAAAACTGCCGGAGCCCTTTGGCTTATGCATTTCAGTTTATCAATAGGTTCTACTTCCCAATCGTAGAAATAATAATATTTTCCATCAGGTGAATTGATAAGTTCTCCAAAATCACCAATTGAATATGGGAAATTTATTTTAGAAAAGTCTTCATCATGAAAAAGGCGAGCATTATTATTGATAAAAATAAAAATTTCTTCGCTTTCGGGCAATTCCTTGTCGAAAATGATTCGACTTTCTCCTTTTGGGATCATTACAGTTACAGCCCCCAGGTTGTCATTATTGTCTGAATCGTAAAATCGAATTAGCCTTTCTCCTTCTATATCTGCGAATACTTTGATCGATCTTAGGATCACTGGTTCGCTAAAGGCTGCGGTTAAACCTGCAAAGCCATTGTCCATAAAGGAACCCATTGCGCTGGTATCCGTTTTTCCTCCAAATTCAGGTAGCCCTTTGAAAGTAATGTTATCTTCTACCCAATAGGTAGTTGTTATATTCAAATTTGGCGTTATAAATTCAGGTCCAAAATCGATTGGATTGCCTCCAAATTCCTCTTCAAACCAAGTCAGATCTTCCCCTTGTGCTTTTAATACTCCCGAGCCCGAATTGATTACGGTATCATCGGTGGTGGCAGGAGGCGGAACAGTGTAGGTACTCACGGTAATTTCTTCTGATCGAAAATCACCACATAATCCTGCAATCTCTACCCAATAAACACCAGCGTCAAAAACTTCAATTGCTTGTGTGGTATCCCCAGTAGACCAAAGGTATTGATCCGACTCTATCGTAGTCAGATAAACAGAATTATTGGGGCAAAAGACGGAGTCACCACTTAAAGAAACCTCTGGAACGATAACCGGATCTACTACTACATTGATGGTTTGGGAAACCCCTTCACAACCATTGTCATCACTGATAGTGACACTATAAGTTCCTCCTGTTTTCACCACAATAGATGAAGTATTAGTTCCATTTGACCAAACGTAATTGTATCCTTGCGAAGCCGTAATAACCAAACTGTCTCCAGTACAAAAGATCGTTTCGCCCACCAAACTCAAATCGGAATTTGGAGAAACACAACCTCCTTCTTCAATATTAACGAATTGATTGATTGAAACGCTTTCTATTTTATCTTTTATTCCAGAAGGCCATTTAACAATAATAGAATCTATTGCGGTGTGGGTTCCCAATCCAAAATGCTGTGTAAAGGTGTTGTGGATGCCATAACTTTCTCCAGCTCTTACTTCCCGCACCTGAATTCCCCAAGCTCCGTAAATCTCAACTCTGGCTCCTATGCCGTTTCGATTGCTAATATCCCCTGTGAGATTTATGGCTAAAAAATTATTATCATTTCCGTCATTCAACCAAAGCAAATCATCCTTATTGGAAGGGGTGGTAAATCCTTCGGCGTAAGTGGCGTAAACATCTAAAAACCCATCGTGATTAAGATCTCCAATTCCATAAGAATGCATTTCCTCCGAACCAAAAAGGTCTTCGAGTTCAAGTGTAAAGGTTTTATCTCCATTATTGTGATAATAATAAAAAACATCTCCAGCGATGATGATGTCTACAAAACCATCGTTGTCGAAATCCCGTAGCAGACCTTGTAGTGGGTTAAACATATTCTCAATTCCGGCACTAGCTCCAAGGTCTGTAAAATATCCGTTTCCATCATTTTCCAAAACCTGACTTTTGCGGTCATGATTGGTAATAAAGCAATCCAGGTCGCCATCATTGTCAATGTCCTGAAATTCTGCCGTCCAGGTTTGGGCACCAATTTTCAAACCGAATTGTTGGGCGTTTTCTGTAAAATTCCCATTGCCATCATTGACGAACAGGGCATTAATTCTTCTTGGATCGGATTCATCATCAACAAATTGTCGGCATTTTGCGATGTACAAATCCAGATCACCATCATTGTCAAAATCGGTCCAGACGGAGCCATAATTCCCGGAATTATCAGAACTTGGCACTGTAGCCATATTAATCCAATTATTGGCTTCGGATAAATTTCCCGTTCCGTCATTACTCCATATTCTACTCTCTCCATCATCATTACACACAAAAGCATCCAGCCAGCCGTCATTGTTCATATCAGCAAAATTGGAGCCTTGAGCAAAAAAAGAAGAGCCTGGTAAAAAACCATTGGTAAAAGCTTCTCCAAGGTCATCGGCCATCGCTAATTTTATACCATCACTTAATCCACCAGTCATGACATCATTAAAACCATTATTGTCTACATCGCCTATACTCAACGTCCATTGGCTCCCACTACTAAAAATTCCTGTTTCCAAAGTTTCAAAACCAGTACCATCTGCTTTTTGGTATTCCATAATCAACATCCGTCCATCAGATAAACGAACAATGTCATCAAAGCCGTCTTTATTCATATCGGCAATCCCTACAGAAATTCCACTGTGATAATCGCCGGGAGGCAAGAGGTCACTTCTATCAGTAAATGACAATTGGGCTGCCAACGGAGGCGTAAACAGCAAAAAAGCAAAGAGAAGAGTCGGAGCAGAAACAAGTAAGTATAATTTCTTATTCATGTTGATAGGGTTGGTTCTATATTTCAAATATATTGCAAAAGCTGACCCAAATTAGTAAGAAAAACAGGCATAAAATTGAAAAAAAGAAAATTCGTCCTCTGGTTTTCAATAAGAATCCAGGGAGTATATCATATAAGTGCTGTTTAAAAAATCAAGTTTCCTTTTACGTTTTACTGGCGTGAATCTTATTTTTTCAACGTTAGCTACCTTCTCTTCATCCACCAAAACCGACGAAGCAAATAAAATAATAAAGATAAAACCAGGATAACAGGCCAAAGGTAAACCAGTCCGATAAGGAGATCTAAAAACACTTCCCAGCCTTCTCCGAATGCGCGACCAATTTTCTTAAAAAAGCTGGGTTGTTTAGCTACCGGGCCATTTACATTTTGATAAATATTTAAATTGATTGTACTTAAGGAAACCTGATTTTTCAGGTAATTCAAACGGCCTTCTCTGGATTCTATTTCCTCTTGAACCACTCGTATTCTTTCTTCGGCCATAAGGATTTCTTCCACTGTTTTTGCTTTATTTCGAAGTACAGCGATGTAGCGATCACGCACGGCTTTTTTGGTATTGAGCCTCGTTTCAATGTCCAGGTATTCTTCGGTTACATCATTAGCACTAACGTTTTTGTATTCGAGGTAAAGTGCTTCCTCTCCCAAATCATTAAGCAATTGATCAAATTGATCGAAGGGCACTCTGATCGAAAAATCAGCCTGCATTTGGTGGTAGCTATTGCTATAATTTACATGCCCCATAAAGCCTTTGTACTTTTTGATTTTGGCTTCTACATTGGCAGTACTTCGCTTAAGGTCTTCTACTTCCGCCCGGATATCTGCGGTTTTAATAATTTTTCTCTCCACCGGATCACTACTTTCAGCACCTGGCTCAGTGAAAGCTTGGTCCTCCATGTCCATTTCTTTGTCATAATTTCCCATGGATTCACTCTCTTCTACGGTGGCGGGAGCATAAGATTTTTCAGAGAGCATTTGAGTATTACTACCATTGCGATTTTGACAAGAAAAAAGACAAAAACAAGACAGAAGGAGTAGAAACAGGTTTTTCATAATTGGATTTTTTAGAATGTAACTCCGATATCAAAAATTAACTGTAAATTAGCGAATTATTTTTTCAAATTCAGGAGTAAAACACACTTAATCCAATATATTAATATTACTCCCTCCCTCCCCCAATTCCGTTATAATTTCGTGAACCCTCTCAAAAAGAAAAGTATGAAATCCCCTTTTATTATTATTCTGGCATTATTAGGCACATTTGGCCTTTATGCACAATGCGACCTTGAAGTCATTCCTTCTGATGCTTTTATCATCACAGAAGTTGGCAGTCAGGATGCAACTCACGAAGCAGCAAGAGCTCTTGATGCTAACCCTGATACTTATTGGCGAACCAATGGCAATGATCCATTTCCACATCAGATTATGATAGATCTGGGTCAGGTTTATTCCGTTAGTCAACTCAATGTTTTACCTCCTGCAAATAACAAAAATGGTAAATTATTCGATTATGAAGTTCACCTCAGGATGGATTGAATCAATTGGGGTCCAGTACAAGCGAAAGGTGCTATTCCGTATCTTTCCTATGATGATCAGGCTGAAAAGATCATCCGCTTTGGTACTATTGATGCCCGATATTTGCGTTTGGCAGCTTTTTCAAATTATGATGCTGGCAGCAATATTCATCGAATGCTGATTGCAGAACTGACAGTATTTAAAGACCCTTGTGGTCCTACTGGTCAACAAAATCAGCACATCAATTTTTCTCCTGTTAAAAAATCACTCACCACTGACCCTACTTTTCAACTGTGGAGTACGGTGAGTTCTGGTCAGACTATTTCTTATGAAGTGATCTCCGGATCAGCTACTGTTAGCGGCGATATGCTTACTCCCGGTACAGAAGAAGGACCAGTAGTGGTTAGGGCTTATCAAGAAGGCAATGCCACTTATTATCCAACGGAAGCTTTTAGAGTATTTGAATTGGTAGATCCATCTAAATACAGTCCTACCCTTAGCACCCGATTGACAGATGCTTTTCCAATTGAAGCCAAAGCACTCAATGGTTATCCATTATACGCCTCTGCAAACATTGAACACGCTGATCTGATTACCATCACCGGAATTGATTTTGTCATCAACAATACACCTTATCCGGCCACTATCCAGAATGGCGCATTTGTATATTGGTGGCTGCCTCCTTACTATGGCGACTTTGATGTAAAAATTATTGCAAGTGCCTCCAATGGAAAAATGGTAGAAGAAGAAATGACGATCACTGTTGCAGAACCTAGTCAAGACCGAATCGTTCAAACTTTTAGTAATAACCTGATCGACTTTAACAATGCCAGTAGAACTTATACCGCCACCTATCAATTGCCTCAGTTTGTAGGCACCTACGATTTAATCACCGCTGATTTTTGGGTAGAATGCCCCAATGTATCCGGCGGATGCGACGACTGGGATCGCCTGGCCTATATTCAGGTGAAAACACCTAATGGAGAATGGGTAGAATTTGTTCGCTACATTACCCCCTATGGAGTAGCTTGTTCTCACTCTCTAAATCTGACAGATTATGCTTCTTTGCTACAAGGGGAAGTAGAAATAAGAATGTTTATTGACACTTGGGGAACGGGAGGTTGGGACGTAAATTTAGAATTGAATTACGAAAGAGGAAACCCCGAATACCTTTATTCTAATGTAGATGTACTTTGGGAAGGCAATTTTCCTTTTGGTAATTATCTGAATAGTCAACCTTTAGATACTTTGGATTATGCCTTCCCCGAGGATACCGAAAAGGCAAAAATGGTCTTGGTCACAACATATTAACGTACAAACTTATGTATTTGGGAACGGATTATATACATGCATCACATCTAAAACTGATATTAATTTGACTTGGATAAAAAAACATAAACTCCTGATGGGGTGTATAGCTGGGGCACTTCTGACACTCATCATGTACAACTTGTTGCCATATAACTCCAGATTGGTGGAAAAGCTCTACAGTAAGGGGATCTTTGTTGGTTTTCGCAATCTGTGG
>JAVJHY011676158.1:0-35320 GCA_035593235.1 Phascolosoma agassizii
GGATAGTTCAACACTTCTATCCCTTTCTCTTCCATGAGTTCGGCGATAACTCGCGCGTCGGCGCTATCGTTCATCGTCACGCCGCAACGATGCGACACGGTATCTTCACGATTCAAATCATTAAATGTGTGGGTACTCATAGCGTTATACCTGCTGGAAGCCCGATACCGATTTCGGTCAAAATATCCTTAAAGCGGAATTTCCCCTCATCGGCAACCTCCGCGTAACTTAGCTCGCCCTTAGCGCTTAGCGCCCAAATGGGTTGCAGTCCGTTTGCCGCATCCAAACACATTGGCACATGCTTTTCGAGCCACCCAGCGAGAACTGCTTTATTGGCATCACCGTGTTCCGGATCCCCGGTTAAGAGTTTCAATAGCGTGATTGTGTTCGCGAGATTCCGTCGGTAGTCGTCCGCGGCTGCCGATACCACGGCTGGTGTCACAAAATCTCCGTGTGGCGGACCTGCACGCATGACAAACCCATTGCGAAACAACTCGCCAACTAACGGCTCGAAGATCGCGTTGACCGCGAAGTAAGTTTCTAAATGATCGGTGGCTGCAAGTATCGCCTCCACCGCTTTCCGCGTACCTTGCCAAGCCGGATCTTCCATCCATGTTTTCTTGCCGGCGTCACCGTCCATTTCTATATCTAGCCCGATGTCGGCTAAATACAAAGTAATGTCCTGCGATAGCCGCAGCTTGTACGAGGCGTTCGTGAGGATCGCATTGTTAACCATCTGCGTAACGCCGTCGCGCTGCGCCTTCATTAACGCAACGCCTAAACCGAACTCCGCGTGTTTTGATGCGCCGAATTGGTTTTGCAGGATGTCGACCCAAGCGTTGTCGAAGCGGCCGGGCGCGCCGTCGCTACGCGCATTATCAACGAGCATTTTTATTGAGCTCTCAATATGACTCTGGCGCTGGTAATGGGTTCTAGACCACTCCTGATCCGGTGCACGAAACACATGCCAGTCCGAACTCTTGAGCGCGGTGGTGTGCTCGCCGTACGTCGGTTCTCCGTTGGCGAACGACATGATCCAACCCTGTAGCAGGTGTCGCGATGGATCGGGTTGTACGTCCACGGTCACGTCTTCATAGAGTGTCGCGCGACGCCCGGCCGGATCGAAATAGTTATAACGGCGGCTATCGGAGCCCGCGAATGTTGCGCTTCCGGCGGCACCTGATTGTTCGTTTCGTGGCATAGGTTTCCCCAAAATTCTCGAGCCTGTGAATGACGGCTCGGGCTGTTGTTATTCCCGGGCCTATTTGGTCGCCGGAGTAAATTTGTCCAAATGAATATTGTCGGCATCAATGCCAATTTTTTGGAATACCGGCAACGCTGCTTCTACCATTGGTGGTGGCCCACAGGCATAAGCGTCTAAGGTGATTTGGCGCTCACTATCAGCATAAGCCTCGGCAAGCACGTCGTGGATAAAGCCGGTCGCACCATTCCAGGCAGCGCCCTCGGCTATTTCGGATAAGCCTGGTACAAATTCAAAATCGTCTAAGCGTTCACCAATTGCGGCAACTTCTTCGAGGTAGAACAAATCCTCCTCTGAACGCGCACCGTAATAAAATCGAACTGGTCGACTCGGGTCGGTTTCTGCAATGTCGTTAAGTATCGACCATAACGGCGCCATACCAGAGCCGCCGCCAATGAGTAAGGTAGGACCGGTATGATTCGGATTACGATAACTCGTACCAAACGGACCTTCCAAGTCAATCGAATCGCCGACCTTCAATTCGTTGGACAACTGCTGCGAAAAAGCGCCGTCTGGGTAGATCTTAATGATGAACGACAAGGTCCGTTGCTCACTCGGAGGGTTCGCCATCGAATACGAGCGTGTAACACCCGTGCTTGGCAAGGTGATGTCCGCGAATTGTCCGGCGCGAAATTCCATGTCTTCTGCAAGCGTCACGTCCAATCGTCTAATATCATGCGTGAGTGAGACAATTTCGCTTATTTTCCCTGACACTTTTTTCGCCGGGATCCAATTCGACAAGACTTCTTCGTCGTAATTGAGGAGCTCGATTTCAAGATCACTGTAGGCGAACAATCGGCATAGTAAGACCTTGCCTTCCGCCTGCTCCGGTTCCGACAACGCGAACGTAGAATAATCTTCATGTTCGGCGTCGCCGTCTAACAACACCGACTTACAGGCGGAGCACTGGCCTTCTTTGCAACCATGCATCAATGTGATGCCCTGTCGGAATGCGGCCTGGAGAACCGTCTCATCTTCGTTGACTTCCATATCAACACCGATGGGCTCAAGGCGAACTGAATAACTCATAGGGAAAGTAAAATTACGATTCGATAATTGGCGCGACGGGCGCGCGGACCCGCGCCGAGAACCGGCGCAAGGCATCCGGTTCCCAGCGTTCGATTTCGATTAGATCGGCTTACAAGTAAACCCGGCGCGGTAGTCGGCGATGTGTTTTTCACGGTCTTCCGGCGACATGGCGCGTAAATCCAATAGCGGACTACGCACTTCCAAACCCTTGAAGTGGTCTAAGGTCCACATCTTGTCACTGTCCATATGTAAATGAGGTTGCTGGATCACCGTATGTCCGTCGGAGCGAACAAACCCGAGGTCTTTCACCACATCGGCAAGATCCCAACCGTGATAACACTCTTCCCACTGCCGTCGACCGCTAAAGCGCCCCATCGCCGGTGTCGGGCGGCCATTGTATTCAGGCGCGAACGCAACTTTGTGCGTCCATCGGCATAGTTCTGAACAGTAGGTGTACAACTCACCGTCCACTTCATCTACACAGAAGTCTTCGCGGATGAGCGCCGGCACGTTACAGCTCCAGCAGCGATGCGGATAAACATAACCCGAATCGATATACATCAATGGTGGTTGATTCGGCAAGCTCGCTTTCACGTAGTTTTCCCAGTAGGTGCCGAACTCGCTATACCAACCTGGATACTTCGCCTCAAACCATTCGAAGTCTTCTTCGACCATGCCATCGATGCGCCAGAACGCGACCGGCCAGCCGAACGAGAAGAACTGAGCAACTTTATGGACGTAGTTGCCTTTGACGATACGATCCCAAGCCGCCTCAACGTCGTCGTGGTGAATTTTCACCCCGTACTTTTCTAGCGGTAGCATGTAGGTGCGGTAGTAATCGTCGAATACCCAGCGGTGCCAAAGCTCAGCATAGGATTCTTTGCTCTTATCGCGATCTTTCGTCCCGTATTCGATGATGGTGCCAATCGCGGCATCGACAATTGCGTGGTTTTGCCAGAACGCGTAACGTAAATCGCGCTCTAACAGCTCAAGATTTTCAGGCTCCTTAACAATCGACATTAAGAACGAGTGCCCGTTGCCGATATGGCGCGATTCGTCCGACTGCACTGACAGAAAAATCGTCGGTAAAGCGTAGTCGCCATTACGCGCCGCTTCGGACGGCATCGCCACGAATAATGTATTCGTAAAGGCAGTCTCTGCCACCACTTGCAGATAAATGTTTGTAGAAGTTACCGCGTCGCCAGTGATAAAGCCTTCACCGAATTGGCGGCCGATCGTCGTCGCGTAACATTTTCCGAACGCGGCTTCCGTGATATCAAAACCCGCTGGGTCGACGTAATTCTCCATGTACCACTTCTTCAGATTCATCTGAATGGTGGAATGACGAAATTCATCAATCATCTGCATCGTGAAACCGGTACGCAGATCTTCGCCCGGTGCGATTTGCGATTGGATCGCCATCGATCGTGCAGCGGAAATCTCGGGGAACGGAATAATTGATAAGAATAATTTCTGCCACTCGATCCACCGTGGTTCGACATTGCGGAACATGTCGCCGCGTAACGCCGCATCAAGCGCGCCATAAACGCGGTTATCTTTTTCTTCCTGCATCGGAAAATAGGAGCGCAGGACTTGCTTCATTGGATCTTTCGGAGCTTTTTCAACCTTGTAGTCGGTCGGGTATTTCAATACTTCTTCGAAATAAGATGGCGCCCAGCCGAGGTCTGCGATCCGCTTGGTCGCCTCGGTAATACTTATTCCTTTTTGATTGACTATTTTGGAAAGTGAGAGATCTGCCGCCATTTTTATTGTCTCCGTCTTACCGGCACATGGTTGTAGTGCCGGGTTCGGTTTTAAATCCGTCAGTTATTTGGAGCCGTTCGCATTTCGTCCACGCTTTTATACGAGGCGGATCTTGCGCAGGGCATTTCGCAATTGACCTTAAAGTATATAGTTCCTACAGCGCGACGCAAACTAATCGCGGTCAATGTGTTAAAAAGGCCAACACTGACAATTGCTCTACGCCAACCTAGGGCGAGAAAATAAGGACGGGTAGCATGGCCGAAAAGCCCCAAAATGAACCCAATAGCGCTGAAATCGATGCGCAATTGGCCGAAAAGCAGGCGATGGTGGAAAAACTGTTCGAGCACGTTAACGCATTTTTGGCCGAAAATAAGGACGATCCACTCCTTGTGGTGGAGGCGCTCGGCGCCATATTAGTCCGCTATACGGCGCTTCTCGGCCCAGTTGAGCAAATGTCCGATCGGCTCGCGGTATTAAGACGCCTCATTGATAATGAAAGCACCCAGATCCAGGAAATCGCAACAGCGCAGGCGCAGCAAAAAACCTCTGAATAAGTACATGCTGCGTCGCAGCAATCGACTATCCGAGCCGTCGACCAGTCACTTAGCGCTCTTTTCTACCAAAACCATCTCCGCAATGGCTTCCGGCAACACGGTCCCCGCGTTCCCATAAGCATTTTCGAGCTGCTCCGCGGTTAAGCCGAGCGCAGAGCTGAGATCGGCGTCGGCTAAATCGGCACCGTCTAAGATCACGCCAAACATCACGGCTCGAGTGAAATTTGCGCCCTTAAGGCTCGCTGAGGAGAAATCGGCCAGCATCAGTTTCGCATCAGTAAGATTGGCCGTGTCGAGGCTACTTTCTTGAAATTTCGCGCCGGCGACATTGGCGTCTGACAAATCCGCACCAGCAAGCCGACTTTGGAAAAAGACAGCGCCGAGTAGATTGCATGAACGAAAATTCGCGTTCGTAAGATCCGTGCTGTCGCAATTCAATCCCGGGCTCACGGCTTTAGCGAACGTCGCGCCCGCGAGCCGCGCGCCCGCTAGGTTTACGTTTACCATATTCGCCGCTTCCAAATTCGCGTTCGTGAGATCGGCGCCGGCCAAATCGCTGTCGCGTAGATTGGCTTTAGTCAGACGGGCACCGGGCAGTTTTGCCTGGCGTAGGTCCGCTTCAAGGAAACCGCCATAAATCAAATTGGCTTCGGGCAGCTCGAATTGTGTACCTTCGCGCCCTTCGGACTCGATCCACAAGCGATGCTCGGCAACATACTTCGCCAGCTGTTCGTCGCTGACCCTACCCTGTTCTAGCTCGTGTTCACCCGGTGTGGGTAATTTGGTCATTGTTAATTTCCCCGCTTGCGAACAGATGCCGCCGTGTTGGCCAACACGCGACCATACTATAGGAGGCGCTACATATTGAGCCTCGAATGGAACCGCCGGATTAAGGTTCGAGCGTAAAAGCCATTAAGTGATCGCCGGGTGGCGCCGTCCCGCTCCAATGCCCGCCAACCGCTAGCACTACGTATTGCTGCCCGTTGTCGGCGCTTCGATAGCTCATCGGGACGGAAGCAGCTTGGGTTGGAAGCCGGATCTTCGATAGCTCTTTTCCAACTTCCGCATCAAACACGCGTAAGTAATGATCCGAAGTAGCCGCAATAAAGATCAAGCCCGACTTTGTTACCAGTGGGCCACCGAACCCTGGCGACCCTTTAAACCAACGACCGACAACGGGCACTAAATCTTCGAGCGTGCCGAGCGGTACCTGCCACAAAATCTTGCCACTAGTGAGATCGGTTGCCGACAACGTGCCCCACGGCGGGGCTGTACACGGCGCTCCCAGCGGAGATTCAAGCATGTCGATGCGAACGCAATACGGGGTGCCACGTTGAGGCATTTCCTTAGCCGATTTCCCACACGCCGCGCGCTCGATCAATTTCGCGACCATCGGCATGTGATTGGTATTGGCTATCATCACGCCGCGCTCAGGATCGATGGCCGGCGAACCCCAATTATTACCGCCCAACGGGGCCGGATAGAGAATTGTGCCTTTGCTCGAAATGGGTGTGTAAATGCTGCCGTGGTCGAGTTCATCAATACGCTTGCGACACGCGTTGCGATCCCAAAACGTAATACCCCAAGCGTCATCACGATCGATTTCCAACTGATGTAGGGGCTCTGGTTTTGCCGGAAAGGGTTGCGTCGGCGCTAGGTACTCACCGGGTACCGCTCCGGTTTGCGGCACCGGACGTTCGGGAACGTCGAATAGCGGCGCACCGTCACGACGATCGACCACCCACGTGAGCCCCATTTTCGTCACCTGTACCAGTGCGGGAACGGTCTCGCCATCGATGGTTAGATCGACCAAGGTCGGTTGCGCCGGCGCGTCGAAATCCCAAATATCGTGATGTACCGTTTGTACCGACCAGTGCACGGCTCCTGAATCCGCGTCCAAGGCAACAAGCGAACTTGAATAATGATCCAAATGCCCTGCCCGGTGGCCGCCGTAGTAGTCTGGTGAACTGTTGCCGGTGGGCACGTAGATTTGATTTAATGCGGCATCGACCGAAATAACCGACCACACATTCGTTGTGCCCTGGACGTACGTACCTGCGGCACTAACGGGCTCGCGTCCCGGTGCAACGGGGTTCCACGCCCACTTGAGTTTGCCGTTGCGCACGTCGAACGCGCGTACCACACCGGCCGGCACTTTCGTATCTAACGCATCGGCAACATAGGCGCCGGTAACCAAAGTATTGCCGATGATTGCTGGCGGGCTGGTTATCGCGTAATCGCGCGGCGAAAGCTCACCCAAATTCTTGGTGAGTTTTATTTCACCGTTTGTGCCAAAGTCGCCGCAACGTTCACCTGTGCGGCCATCGATTGCGACAATACGCGCGTCAAGTGTCGGCGCGAAAATGCGATGTCGGCACGCTGCAGTTGGGGGAAGATCCGGATCGATCCAACTCGAAACGCCGCGACAATTTGTAACCGGTTTGTTGCTCACATCGACGTCGGGATCAAACATCCATCGTTCGTCACCGGTTGCCGGATCGAGTGCAAACACCCGATTAAATGGCGTGCAGTAATACAACGTATTTTCGACCACAATTGGGGTCGCCTGAAACGAGCTCGGGGGCAGCACACTCAGCAAAGAGACATCTTCATCACGCAATGCCGGACCCTGACGGATGTCGCCGGATCGATGCACCCATGCAACCCCTAAGGTGTTTACATTGTCGGGAGAAATTTGAGTTAGCGGTGAGTAGTGTCCGCCACCTGGTGTGCCGCCCCACGCGGGCCACTCGTCAAGTTCTTGGGGGCGCGTTTCGGTCGCGGCTAGCGAGCGGACATAAACAAAAAATAGCAGACAAGTACATAGAGCACCGACACATCGCGCGATTGATTTGTTCACATTAGCTCCAGTTAGTTGTGATCGTGCGGATATCTCGGAACCTAAGACGAGCTGTGCGTGTTGGTGTGTTCCTGCGGTGCCTGGTAAGGCGCGCTCAACCCATCCACCGTGTGGCTACGACGCCTTAACCGCCCTTCAGCGGTGGGACTAGGACAACGGCATCACCGTCCGCCAAAGCGCGTTGAGCGAGCGTTTCAGAGGGGACATGCTGTTCGTTGATCATGGCAAAGTATTCAAGGTCCGGCGCCAAACCCAAATGCTGGAGAAGCATGCCGACATTGTAATTATCATCCACTGGGATTCGATTGGTTCCACGCGGATCGTCGCTCAGCGGATTGTCGTCGGGTAGCCGGTCGACCAACGGGCCGACCAGCTTTACCGAGATGTGCATAGTGTCAAAGACCGAGTCTGTTTAACGTCTCGCCTTCGGGCACTCCGTCCTTATTCCAGCCGCGCATTTCGTAGTATTCGGGTAACATTTCCGGCAACTTTGCGACCAGACCTTTCGCCGCACCGCTCGGTGCAGGTTCTTCAAGGATGCGTTTTGGCAACGTATCATCGTCTTTGCTAAGGCCCGCTGCCAAGTTGAACTGGCGTTCCAAATTCCAAATACGCTCACCAGTTTCTAACATGCGCGCGACGTCCCAGCCGCCGCCGCAAGCAGCGTCTACTTGTGCTGCGTAATGGTCGGGGAGTACACCCGCGTGGAGCGTGAAGACACACAGGCCAGTTGAATCGATCGCCGCGATCAGATCTTGTGATTTCATCACGACCTTCGCCTTACCTTCCGGTTCAGTGGAGCCGAAATCATGGGCGTAAGGGTTTGCGCGCAAGTGACACGCACCGCGATTGCTCGTAGCGTAAGCGAGCGCCATGCCTTGCATTCCGCGGCCATCATAGGCTGCGAATTCCTGACCTTTTACGGCCATCGACAATTCTGGGCGGCCATATTTCTCGCACAAGCGTTTCGAACCGAGCCCGATGTCACGTCCGAACCCTTCGCCTTTGCCTGCCATTTCAGAGAGCTGGCACAGCGCCTCGGCGTTGCCGAACTCGAGCCGAATTCCGCCCGTTTCTTTTTCTGAAATAACGCCGAGGTCGAACAACTCCATTGCCGCCGCGATTGAACCGCCAAGCGAAATGGGGTCCATGCCGTATTCATTGCACATGAATCCCGCAAACGTTGCTGCATCGATATCATCCACCCCAACCGCAGCGCCGAGCGCATATGCTGTTTCGTACTCGAGACCACCGGAGGCACCGTGATATTCCGGTCGATCTTTCACCGAGAAATGTTGCGGGTCGACGTGACAAATTCGTCCGCAGCCGATTGTGCAGGCAAAACACGCGCCGTTAGTAATGAGATTTGTATGACCATTTGCGTTCGGTGTCTGCATCGCGGTCGCGTTAATTTTATCGGAACCCTCAAACTGCACTTCACGGTTATTGCGGGTTGGTAACGCGCCAAATGAGCCGGTAACGTCCATCATCGGAATGGTGCCATAACGGGTAAAACCCATGCGACCTTCGCTCTCGGCAAGCATGGTACTGGTTGTTTTCACAGCTTGCATAAAGGCTTTTTTATCCGCCACGTCTACGCCCACCGTGCCGCGTACCGCGATCGCTTTAAGCTGTTTCGAACCCATGACAGCGCCGACACCAGAACGTCCAGCCGCCCGGTGCAAGTCGTTTACGATGCACGCATAGTGATTGCCGTACTCTCCTGCAGGACCGATCGACGCAACGCGGATTAGGGGATCGTCGTGCTCCGCTTTTATCGCAGGCTCCGCTTCCCACACCGACTTACCCCACAAATGTGCCGCGTCGATCAATTGTGCACGATCGTCTTCAATGTAGAGATAGACGGGTTTGGGTGAGCGACCTTCAAGAATGACAAAGTCCCATCCCGCCATCTTGAGTTCACCACCGAATTGTCCGCCCGAATTTGAACACGCAATTGCATCCGTTAGCGCGCCTTTAGTGACGACCGACCAACGACCTCCAGTGGATGCCATCGTGCCGGTTAGTGGTCCGGTGGCAATTATCAGTTTGTTCTCTGGTGCAAGGGGATCGACTTTCGGATCAATCTCCTCCATGAGATATTTTGTTGCAAGCCCGCGTTGGCCTAGGAACGCTTCGGCCCATTCCATGTTTAGCGGTTCAGATACGCAAGTACCTGCACTTAGGTTCACTCGTAATAGTTTGCGATGCCAGCCCACATTCTGTCTCCCAATATGTTCCTATCTAGATCGGTCTGCAGTGCCCACCAGCGCGCCGCATAATGCACTATTGTAACGCTTAGATAGCCCTACAACAGAATAAAACCTTCCTCTACTGTTGGAGATCTCCACCGCTAGTAAATTTTCTTGCACTAACGTGTGCGAGGCTCGGCGCGAGTAGAACGGACATTTAGGCCTTATGTTACTGATTAACTAGCGATCTTCAGCCGAGTCGCCCAGTTTGGCTGGATACCAACTCGCCGCCCGTTTCTCCACAAAGCTGGCAAAGCCTTCCGCCGCCTCCGGCGATTGGCGCTTGTCTGCGTGTAATTGGACCAGCCTATCGAATGTGTCGTCGGTCATGACATCGCCGCTACACTCCATGACGCAACGCTTAGATTGCTTCACCGCCTCCGGCCCGGCTTGCAAGATCCCGTCGATGATTGGTGCTACGACCGCGTCGAGTTCGCCCGTCTCGCATACCTGATGGACAAGGCCAAGCCGCTCTGCCTGCTCAGCACCAAAGCGCTCACAACTCAGCGCATAGCGACGCACCTGACGCGCGCCTATCGCAGCATTTAGCTGCGGAAATATGACGCTGGCAATAGCACCCCAACGCGCCTCGCTAATGGCAAAGGTCGCATCGCGGGACGCGAGGACAATATCTGCAGCGGCCACGATGCCGGTACCGCCGCCGATACACGCACCGTGAACTAGTGCAATGGTCGGTACTGGCATCTCATTGAGACCGCGCACTGCGGCGGCAGTACGCCGTGACGTAGCAAGGTTCTCCGCCGGACTCATTGCACCGACTGCCGCCAACCATTTGAGATCTGCCCCCGCTTGGAAATGCGGTCCGTTGCCGCGGATCACAATTGCCCGGACTTCGGGATTGCTAGCGAGATGCCCAAATGCGTCGGTTAACGCGGTAATGAATTCTGCATTGTAGGCGTTGTTTACGTGTGGCCGATTTAGCGTAACTGTTGCCACGCCGCGTTTATCAAATTCGCACAGGACTACGGGATCTGACATTGCTGCTCTGTTGTAATTTCTACGGATGACAATTTCCAATCTATCAAGGCGCGACTAGCCACGCCAATTGCCGTTCGTTAGCGCTACATAGAACAAGTCGCGTGTATTAAAGGACCGCCCTAGCAGCTGCTGCGCGACCACGAAAAAGTTGTCGTGCGGCGCTTCATCCAAAAATGACCCTAATTCTGCTCGATGTCACAGTTTGCCCGACGGAATATTTGCATTGCAGGAATTGCAAATTATCTGTGACAGATATCACTGGGAGACCATGATCTGACTGCTATGTTTTAAAGCACAGTCACATCAGGAAAGGGAAACCGTAACCGCTTACGCCATTTTAATAAGCGCTGTCGCTACAAATATGCAGAAATTTCTTGCCATCGAATTAGTTGCTGTCGTCTTACTCTGTTCGTTAAATGTATGTTTTGCCGGCGATTTGAGAGTATATACATGGGTCGACGAGCATGGCCGAACGCATTTCGGCGATCGTCCGCACAAACCGGGTACGCAAGCAGAGAACGACATCGTGACACCGGCGGCGTTAAATGTTGAGCCGTCAATAAATGCGCTGAAAGAGGATGTTCAAGCGCCAACCGCAACGGTAACACCGAAACGGCCAAGTGCCGCGACAGCAAAGGCGCCCGTAGCGTCGACAGAAGCACTTCCTAGGGAAGATGACCAGAGCCCCGTAACTGCAACGACAACAGCCGATTCAGGTACGACTTCAAAATCTTTCGCTACCACATCATCGGCGTTGGATTCCGAAACGGTTGAGCCAACACCAAAAACTTCCGATGCGTCTGCTTCAGGTGCGACCATAGCTGAAGAGACACGGGCGCTTGCAAACATTACTTCTTTCCCAGTTTTCGATACCAGCATGTATCGAAATAAACCGGATCTCGCTCGATTTGGCATCCGCGAAATCCCAATTGTCTACGCTGCCCAAATTTGGGTAAATTCAGAGAAGGGCGCGAAACTACCCACCGCGGCCGAAATGGATGACGTAGTCCGACGACGCATACCAACCGACAGCGACTTTTCCGTAATCGACATCGAGACGTGGCCGTGGAATCTGCGCGGTGACAATAGCAATTCCGTGGCCGAAACAGTCGATAAACTTTATTCCGTATTGCTTAACTTTCGAGTGCGACGACCGAACACGAAATTCGGTTATTACTTCGTTGCGCCGATTCGAGATTATCACTGCTCATTGCGCCCCACGACAGACCAGTGCTACGCGAGGTGGCGCGACGAATCGAACATCATAAAAAAATTAGTTCGCGAAGTTGATGTAATGATGCCGTCTCTTTATACCTTGTTCGACGATCCCGAAGACTGGAAGAAATTTGCTATCCGGCACATTGAAGAAGCGCGCCGGCTGTCCCCGGGCAAGCCGGTTTATCCATTTATATGGCCGGCGACACGCCATATGAATGATGGGAAGTTTGAGTATATCGATCCCGCATTTTGGGTCACCCAACTAGAAACCGTTAAAGAACATGCAGACGGGGTGATAATTTGGGGCGGCTTCGATCAGACGACTAATCAACGCGAAGATTGGAACGATACCGCGCCTTGGTGGTTGGAAACGCTAAAATGGATGGGGGGGCGATAACTAAGACGCCTCCTTGCCGCGCGTTCGCCTTGGAAAATTAACTTTCGTACTTGATCTCGCGACGGTAGCTTCACCAACTCTGCATAGTTATCCAAAAGAAGCGTTCCCTATCTCGACAAAATTACCGCTGCGGTCGCGGCGAAAGAGATCCGGTGCGGGTAATGATCTTCATCCTTACCGCCAGCAACAAGCAAACATCACAAATAATTACGGCGGCATGGCGATCGCGTTCGCCTGTAGCAGCTGGCGAACCTTGAATATCGTCTGATGACAAAACGAGTTGCCGATATTAGGGTTGTCCGCTAGGCTCTTCCACTTCCCTATCTGCAGCGGAATACCCAATGGCAAGAGTCAGTAGTGTGCCTTTTGAAGCCGTGCCGCCCGACTTACAGACTATTATGCGTCAGTATGATATCGAACTGGGTGGGTCTGGATTTGTTCAAGTGTTTGCCCACGCGCCGGAGGTGTTCAAGAAATTCGTTAGTTTTTATTTCGACCTCGTATTGCAGTCGCGTAGCGCAGTGACGATGAAAATTACTGAGCTTGCACGCTTAAAGGTCGCAGAAAAAAATGACTGTTTCCTCTGACGCAATGCCCGCTTTGCAGTTGCAGAGCAAGACGGTTTAACAGAGGCAGACATCGCCGACATTCCACGCTACCTAACCAGTAGCCGATTTACCGCCCAAGAAAAAGCCGCTATGCGCTACGCCGATGTGCTAGCAGGCGAACATGCTACAGCCTCGGATGATTTGTTCGACGATTTACGTCAACACTTTACCGAGCCGGAGATCATCGACCTTGGATTTCGCATCGTAACGTTCGCGGGTTACGGGCGCCTCATTCGTGCGCTCGGCCTAGAGATTGGCGGCGCGTGTCCGATTGCTAAAGCGTCCGCAGGATAGATTACGGCGAAGTGGCTCTACAACGGTCAATTTTCGCGCGGGACAATCACCGCACACGCAGCTGAGATGCGAAAGATTCGTCGACATAAATCAACTTACCGTCTCTCAACGTTGCCAACACGGTAATGCCTTTAATGTCATCGACGGGGCAGCGCATAATGTCCTCCGATAGAATAACTAGGTCTGCCCGTTTTCCAACTTCAATTGAACCGATTTCTTTTTCCATGCCGAGCGCGTATGCACCGTTTATGGTGAACAAACGTATCGCCTCCGCACGCGTAATATGTTCTTCAGGACCAATGCATTCCCCGGTTAAACCAGCCCGGCGCACGAGTGATTGCCACAATGTAAACATTGGTTCACGCGGTCCCCAATCGGTGCTTTGCGCAACCGGCACACCGGCATCCAGCCACGAGCGCAACGGTATAGCACGATCGGCGTAGGCACCACCGAGACGGTCGCGGTAAACTTCCGCACCCTTTCCCCAGATAAAATTTGTACTTGTCGTCGGAATCACGCCAAGCGCTGCCGCTTTCCTTATTTGCGCGGTCGTGGGGAACTCGCAATGTTCGATTACGTAACGTCGTTCGCGAATCACATCAGGCGCGTTCGCCGCGGCAAACGCATCCAATGTTAGCTCGATTGAACCGCGGCCCGCGCACTCGGTATGTAAACGAAACCGATGCTTCACAGCTAATTTCACCACTTCGCGATATTTCGCCGGATCCATCAATGTCCGCGGGCTCACGAGGTCCCCGAACGGACCTCGATAGGGCGCGTCATTGACGGCCGCACCGTGCCAGTATGGCCCGTCGAGCCCAACACTAATCCCCACGACTTTGAGTTCTGAATCACCGTCACCGGCGGCAAATCGCAATGTCGCTAATTGTTGTTCGATGTCCGCGAGCTCCGCGCTCCCGTCAATTTCGAACGTGTAAAAGATGCGTAGTGGTAAAGCATTCTCTTGACGTAACTCGTTGTAGGCTCGAAGTTCATCCGGGTGCGTTAAATGGGCTTCGAGTAACGTCGTGGTACCAGCGGCGGCAAAGCGCGGCGCCAACGCTCGGATGCCGTCGCGGATTTGCTCATAGGTAATTGGAGGAATCGCTTTGGCGATGCGTTGATAAAACGGATAGGGGTTGTAGAGCGGTTGCATTGCGCCGCGCAATTCTCCGGTGAGATCCCCGCGTGCGCTACGAACAATTTCGATAGGCGCACCTGTCGATGTTCGCGAGGTGATCCCCGCGAGCTTTAACGCCGCGGAATTCAGTACCGCGGAATTCGGTACCCGGTTGGTTGGCGCCGTAATATAAACTGGGTTATTGGGCGCGACACGATCGAGGTCTACACGAGATGGCATTTCACCGGCCGCACGTAGGGTTTCAAAGTCAAGAAAATACGGCGCCGTACCGATTGGGGTCGTGATCAACCAATCACCGGCCACGGCACGCGATGCAGCATCCGCGATTCGCTCACAAATTGAGTCTCGCGTTAGCGCACCGTCCAATTGAACTTTGAGCTCGTCTAATCCGAACAAGGCGATATGGCCGTGCGTATCGACAAAACCCGGCATTAATGTGCGCCCATCAAGATCGACAACTTGAGCGTCACCACATTCAGCGACAATGTCTGCATTCGTGCCTACTGCTTGAACACGACCGTCCTTAAGCCATGCCGCTTCAGCAAGTGAAAATGACGCATCCACAGTGACCACACGGGCATTGGTAATGGCGAAATTAACACTGTCGGGGTCGGGTACCATCTTGCAGAAACTCGCCGTAAAAATTGAATCGTATCACCGTTGTTCGTATTTGAATTCAGCGCAGGGCCGCCAGTGAGCGCCCTTTGCCACAGCCCTATGGAACCACCATACGGCGATATTGGGGTCGCGAGCATTTCGTTAAAGGTTTCCAGCAACCGATTAAAATACAAGTAACCTTTCAGCGAGGCATAAAATGCCGCGTTGCACCTCAACAACCGCAGCGCACCGACAATTTGACAATTATATGTAATTTGTCAAAATGTCAGAACCATGTCCGCCAGCAAGCAGCAACCCGTCCTTGACGCAGCCCAAGCGCAGTTTCTGCGCTACGGCTTCCGACGGGTGACGATGGGCGATATTGCTGCAGCGGCCGGCATATCGAGACCAGCGCTCTATTTGATATTTACGAACAAAGAAGCAATTTTCAATGGCGTCCTTAGCCGTTACGTTGACGCGTCACTCGCGGAGATCGAATCCGGGATCAGCGATTTTTCTTCGATATCGGAAAAGCTAACCTTTGCCGTCGCAATCTGGACGGTACGACCTTACGAATTATTGCATGACACGCCCGAAGGCCGAGAACTTACCGATTGTAGCTATGGTTTTGCGGCCGATCTGGTGAGCGACAACTACCGACGATTCGAGGCGATCATCGAAGGGGTTCTCGCCTCCACACAGGTTAGCGCCCGCGATAGCATCACCACACCTGCCGAACACGCGCAGGTGTTTACTTTAGCGCTGCGCGGTATCAAAACAGGTGCCCGTGATGCCGCGCATCTGCGTAATTTAGTCGCAAATTTAATCACAATCACCACCTCAGCACTTGACCACGCGAGCGCGCGAAAAAATACGAAATCGACGGCGGCGGCCGACACAATTTAATCGGAGAAAATTATGGCAACACTAATCGTCAACGGCCAATCGGTCGATGTGGACGCCGCGACGGACACGCCACTACTATGGGTCATCCGCGATCATCTAAAATTGACCGGAACGAAATTTGGCTGTGGAATCGCAGCATGCGGCGCGTGCACCGTGCTGCTCGATGGTCAACCGGTACGAAGTTGTGTGTTGCCATTGTCAGCCGCCACGGGGCAAAAGATCACGACGATCGAAGGCTTAAGCACGGATGGGACGCCGCATCCGTTGCAACAAGCCTGGGTTGATCATCAAGTTCCGCAGTGCGGTTATTGCCAATCGGGCATGATCCTCGCGTCCGTTGCGCTGCTTAATAGCAACCCGCAACCTAGCGACGAAGAAATCAATTCCACGGTAACCAACATTTGCCGGTGCGGCACGTATCCTCGTGTACGTAAAGCCATTCACGCAGTTGCCAACAACGAGGGCGCGAGCGGGGTGGCATCATGAATGCGCCAACCAATAAAGGACGTCGTCGCTTTCTCATCGCGAGTGGTGTCATCGGTGGCGGTCTCGCCGTTGGTAGTTGGTGGTTTTATCGCAAGCGCAACATGCTGCCGGCGCCCGACAGTCTCACTGCTGAAGCAGGCGAATCGATCTTCAATGCTTGGATCAAAATTAGCGACGAAGGCCGCATCGTGGTGCAAGTCCCGCGCCAGGAAATGGGACAAGGCGTGACGACATCGTTGCCGATGTTGGTTGCCGAGGAGCTTGATGTCGATTTTGCCGACGTCGATTTCGAACAGGCGCCCATCGCGGCAGTGTATGGCAACGCGGTAATGTTCGGAGAAGGTGTCCCGTTCCGCGCCGATGATGAATCGTGGATCGCCGAATTCACACGCGTGTCACAGTTCAAAATGGGACGCGTTCTCGGTCTCCAGAGTACCGGCGGCTCGTCCAGTATCCGCGACGCTTGGGAGCCGATGCGTCAAGCCGGCGCGACGGCGCGTGCGATGTTGGTTAGCGCTGGCGCGCAGCGACTAGCAGTGGGTGAGGATCAATGTACGATCGAATATGGACGAGTGATTCATCTCGCCTCCGGTCGCAGTGTTGGCTTTGGCGAACTTGCCGCGGACGCGGCGGCCCTACCCATGCCAGCGAGTGTAAAGCTCAAAGATCGCTCGGCGTTTCGCATCCTCGGCACCCCTCAAGCGCGCCTCGACATTCCATCTAAAGTTGATGGCAGCGCAATGTTCGGTCTCGATGCTCAACCACCGGGTATGGTGTACGCGGCGATCCGGCAGGCCCCGGTATTTGGCGGCGGCATTGCACAGCTCGATAGCCACGCCGCTCGTGAAATGCCTGGTGTACGCGCGGTGATGGAATTGCCGGGGAGCAGTATGACGAATCCCGCCGTCGCGGTCGTCGCGGATCACTACTGGCAAGCGAAAACGGCGCTGGCTAAAGTCAACGTTGAGTGGGACGACGGCGAGCACGCCGCCCATGACACGGACGAGCAGCGCATGCGTTACGACCAAATGCTTGCATCCGAGGATGGTCGTACCTACGACGCCGCCGGCGATGTCGAGCCCGTTTTCGCGACGGCAACAAAAACCCTAGAAGCCAGTTACTTCGCGCCGTACCTCGCGCATGCAACGATGGACCCAATCAACTGTACAGCGATCATCCGTGCTGACGACAGCGCCGAAGTTTGGGTCGGTAACCAAGGTCCGCCGCTGGTACGAACGGTGATTGGTAAAGCGGCCGGTATTGACTCAGACCAGGTGACGGTACACACGCCGTATCTCGGTGGCGGCTTCGGTCGTCGTGGCGAGATGGATGTCGTGATGCAGATCGGGCAGATTGCAAGTCAATTGCGAGATACGCCAGTGCAGCTTATCTGGTCGCGCGAGGAAGACATTCAACATGATGTCTATCGCCCAATGGGTGCCGCAAAAATGCGCGCGGCGTTTGCAGCTGACGGTGGCTTTTCAGGTTTTGATTCCAAAGTAGTTGGGCAATCGTGCATGTACGGCATCGTCAGTCGCCTGATGCCTGGCGCGGAATCGAACGTAATGAAGGACCGCACCTTGGCCGAAGGCGTGTTCGATTTACCATACAACGTGCCCAATCGGCGGGTGGGTCACGTCCTCGCGGAAGAACCAGTACCGGTCGGCTTCTGGCGTAGCGTTGGACATAGCCACAATGCGTTTTTCGCCGAGGCGTTCATCGATGAATGTGCAGAAACAATCGGTAAAGATGCGTACGAATTTCGTCGTGGTTTGCTATCACATGCGCCGCGGCACCAAAAAGTTCTTGAAACCGCGGCGCTCGCAGCGGACTGGGATTCGACCCTACCGGACGGCGTCGGCCGCGGCATCGCGCTCGCGGAAAGTTTCGGATCGATCGTCGCGCAAGTTGCGGAAGTTGAATTGAACAACGGGGCAGTCCAGGTGCGCCGAGTGATCTGCGCCGTCGATTGCGGCTTCGCGGTTAACCCAGACACTGTCATCGCGCAGATGGAATCCGGCATTATCTTCGGACTAACCGCGGCGCTATTTGGCGAAATCACCATCAAACAAGGCCGCGTACAGCAGTCGAACTTCCCCGACTACGCCATGATCCATTTGTCCGAAGCACCCGAAATCGAGGTGCACATAATTGAGTCGGGTATCGAACATATGGGCGGTGTCGGCGAACCGGGTACACCGCCCATTGCGCCTGCAGTGGCGAACGCACTTTATACGCTTACCGGCAAGCGTGTGCGGGCGTTGCCGATACGTGTATGACAACGAAGTGCAATGACATACAGAACTCCGAAATGTATTTTTTGAACGGCAGACAAACCGATAAAAACAACTGATGTCGGCAAGTTGGTATTCGGAGGCCTTGTGCTGTAATGCTTTACCGTGGCGCTCGTGATATTTTCGCCAGCACAAGCACAGAGCAACGTCGATATAGCAACCTATCAAGGTAAGCTCTCACGTGACGCCGCTTTTGGAAAACCCCCGACCGCGTGTGACGCATTTTAAACCCCGAATCTGGACGGGCAAAACGCGCTAAGTTCGCTATATACTTTCCTCCTGACGACAATAATTAACCTAAAACAACCATAAACTTCAATAATCCAGGGGGTAATAAAAAAAATGAAAACAACGATAACAAAACTATTAACTTGCTTGACCCTTGCGCTCTTCGCTAGTTCGGCATCCGCAATCACAACCGCTGATTTCCTCGCCACCGTGGTCGGCAGCGGATCTTTGTTCGATGGCAACTCGTACAACGGTACTTTGTCCTACGATGAGACCGCGTTGGGCGGTACTGGTGTTGAGGTTTTAGACGTTGACGTGGGCGCCGTGATGGTGAGTTTCGAATTCGAAGGCCAAGTGTTCGACGAAACCCACGACAGCGAGTTTGACATTGGCTTCCCCCAGCTAGGGTTTTCCGACGGTGAATTAACCGACATCGATTACTTACTAATCGAAGGGATCAGCAGTGTCGAGTTCAATAATCCCATCGTTGATATCGTTCGTCTACAAGGTCTTTTAACTCCAAATGGCGGCGGCACATTCGCGTTAGACGCGAATGTCGAGGTGGTGCCGGTGCCGGCTGCGCTGCCATTACTTGTATCTGCGATTGCCGGATTAGGCCTTTTCTCGCGACGGCGGGTGACCACCTAAATTCGCGGCATATGATGGTCGCCTTGGTGTGCGACCATCATCCCATTCCCACCGCTGAGGTTACGGCGTCGCAAACCGCGAATACCTTCCCGTTGCCGCCTTGGAAAATCACACCGCGCGTTCTTTAATACGCGACCCTTTAGGCCACGTCGATAACAGCGCCCGAGGCCAATCCACTTCTTAGCCATCGCGAAATGGTTCGTGATAAAGTCACGAGTGAAAAACGCAACCGTCGCGTTTGGGGATCCGCTGTGCAAAATTCATTGCGATCGATCGTCTTACTCACACTCGTATTAGCGAGCTGTGGTGGTGGCTCGCCTTATGTTGGCCTATGGCAATGCGCTACCGATCCGACCCAAAGCCTTGAAATCGTGCGCTTCGAAGATTACTTCATCATCACCGCTAGAGACGAAGCTCAGCGTTTGAAACGCGAAGGGCTATTCGAAAATGACGTTTTCACTGTTGGTACCAACAACGTTGGCCAATCGATGGCGTTGGAGCTGCGCGACGACGAAATCAGCTGTACGAAGCCACCGAATTTCTGTCATTGCGATAGCCAATACAAAAAAGTTGACACGTTGGTCCACGCTGCCGAAGCCACGCCCGATCAGCGAGATAATCTCGAGCCAGTGACAATCGCACAAAATCCCGCAAACGGCGAACAAATAATCCTCGATAGAGCACCGATTGTTCTAAACCTTCGAAATGGTGGCACGGTGCGGGTCTTTAATGCCGCGGCGAACGGGGAGAACGAGAAACGATCACACGATTGGTTTAAATTGAAGTATTACTACCTTCCTCATTTAACACTTACAAAACTTCCTGACGGTGAGCTCGCGACCATTCGTGAGAATGGTGACAGCGTGAACGTCGTCTTACGCTTAACCGCAAGTAAGATTGACAAGTTTGAATTGATGGAGAATCTTCATACGTCGTTGACTCACACACAAGCGCTGCCCAACCTCGTCGTGCCCTTGGCATACGAAAACATCACAGTCGAAATACCCGGTTCGCCTTTAACGGCACCAGCCGTTGCGACCAACCCTGAACTCGATCTGCAAAAGGGTTCGCTCGATATTGAGTTGTTAGTTCTAACACAGGGAGTAGACGACAATGCCGCGAAACTCAAAGCAGGCAATGAAATCGTTGCGGCGGTAAATAGCGGTTCTTCGGTTCCTATTGCATCAATAGAATTCAAGCAACAGGGCGGCGCAGCGAATGAGGGCGATTCTAAACGAGTCAAGATAACGTGGCCGATAGCGGCACGGTCGCCAAACCCCTAATCCAGCCTCGATAATCTAACGATTCGGACTCCAACGACAAATTTAGCCCGTTGTTGAAAATCGGCGTTTTACTGAAACCCCATCTCGAACCCGATAAGCGACCGGCCACAACGCCGGCGATGGACCGGGGCGCAATCGCACCCCAACCCGCGACGTTTTTGTCGCCACAATCCTAGGAGGATTACGGACACGCAGCAGTGCCGGCACCCGAGCCAATAGTGCAAGCAACATCAACGCTGTTCAACGCGCACGTCGGGTGGCCGAATCCGCCCGCACTATTACCGTCGGGATCGAGATCGAAGCTGATCCCGTCCGTGCCATTGGGACCAACGCCGCCCGGCGTATGGTCCAAACCTAGCAGCGCGCGGGTGCGCCAAGCGATATTGTGATCTGCACAGGACGAATCGCCGCTCACCCCAATAGCCCCAACAAGCTCTCCCTGATCGTTATACAACCCCAGGCCACCGCCGAATACATTAACGCCGCCAATGAAATCGCCGACCAACGGGTCGTTATGCCGGCCATATCGCTTGGCCGATCCACCCCCATGTCCGTTGCCGCCGTAGGCAACCGCAGTATCCACCGGGTTAGAAAATTGCAATCCGAACAAGCTTCCGCCCGGTTGCGTTGCCGCCCATAAATTAGCCGTAGCGAGCGCTAAACCTGGAAGACTAAACGCGTTCGCTGTATTAGCTTTCTGGGCCGAAATGACGCGACTCCCCGGCCATTGATCGCCACGGTCATTCCCGGTCATTGCAACACCACACACCTGGCCGTCGCGATTAACAATTGAGCCCCACATGTCCAAATTAAAACCGCCGTTGTCTTGGTTGCGCGCCTCGATCAACGCCGCGCGTAATTTGTTATAGCTCGGTAGATCTGAACACTTTCCTCGTCGACCGCTATCATCTGCAGAAACTGAGGTAATCGCGAAAAAAGAAACGATGGTGGCAATAACTGCCAGTTTATTTTTGTGTTTCATCATATTGCTACTCCTAAGGTGGGTGCCACTCCACATTTGTCGCTCGGCACCCCGTTTCAGTTACCCAATTTAACGCCGCAACGCTGCCTGCCGCGGACGGCCCAGCTTCCTACTTTAACGTTCGTGCGCTGGGGTTACCACGCCTTCTCGCGTGGTGAATATTGTCGAAATTGCTATACCCGGCTTTGACGGACGCAAACCGTACTGCCTCAACAATTCTCGCACGGTAGGTGACCTACCGAAGACGTTGGGTTACACCTAGCAAGCTCATAGTTGTTAGTCCTTGGGCCAGATACTGGCAGGTGTCGTTAGCGTCAAATTTCAGGACCACGAACGTGCCGTACTAGACATATAAGCGAGCAATTTCGGTGCGCGGTTGTCGCCGTTTCATTAAGCTCTCGCAAACGGTTGTACCCTTGCCGGGTGCCTAATTTGTCCAATATAGCGGAAGACCTCAACCAATACGGTCAGGATAAAACGATAACGGTAACCTTCAATCTAGTTTCGATGAGGTTCTCTTGCAACGCACAACCTCCGATAGCTCGAAATGAACTGATATGGCATAGTCTTATGCTTCAAGTCTGCGCCAGCCGTACCGAAGATCACCGATTTGCACACCGACCATGAAAATCCAACCCCGCCAGCAGGGCAACTAGGCGACAGTGGAGCCGTCCGACTAAAAGCGACGCTCGAAGAAAAAGTAATGAACAGCATGGGCGGACTCACGGCCATTATCATTAGTGGGTTCGCTATATATCGTTGGTACACCGGTGATTATCGGAGCGCGATTACTAACGTACTGATTACTACGACGATGATAGGCGTGGTACTACTCGGGCGCACCAAACGATTTGCTCGTGTTATACCTATCCTGTTCGGCGCTACGATTAGCACGTCCTGCGTTGTTAGCGCAATTTTTATCAGCACAAACGGTCTGCTTTGGAGTTTCCTCGTATCGCTAATTAACTCACTCATATTGCCGCGGCGCTGGGCGCTCGGTCTCAACGGCTCGATCATTCTCGTTCTTGCGTCGAATTGGGGTTTGTTTCAATCGCCTATACATCACGTGAGCTGGGTTATCGTCGCGATATTGATCTCCGTGTTTTCTTTGATGTCGATGGATCAATTGCGTGACCAGCGAAGTTTACTCGCACAACAAGCCAACATTGATCCGCTAACCGGCGCAGGCAATCGTCGCCTAATGAGGAAACATCTACAAGATGTTACCTCAGACCGACGCGACCATCGCAGTGCGGACACGTTGGTGGTACTTGACCTGGACAAATTCAAGCGGATTAATGACCTTCGAGGTCATGAAACCGGCGACCGTGTGCTGAAATCGTTTGCTCGATCCATAGACAAGGAGCGGCGCGCGGACGACGGCTTCTATCGCATGGGTGGCGAAGAATTCGTGCTGCTCCTGCGTGGTATGGATGAATCGGCGGCGCAAACGTATCTACCCAAGCTACATCATCGACTGTCCGGCCAAATAAAGACGGCCGACGGGCCGGTGCATTTCTCTGCGGGTGTCGCCGTGCTCCAAGAAGGAGAGGATTGGTCGCAATGGCTGGCGAGGGCCGATGCAGCACTCTACGACGCGAAAGCAGCAGGTCGGAATCGCGTTTCGTTCAGCGAAATCTGATTTAAACTCTAACGAATGCGGGGTCCGGCAAATATTCGGAGACGGCTAGCAATTGTCATACGAAACATAGAATAGTCACACTGCCAGCGGGTGGCGACGAGATAATAGGGCCAGCGCGAACGAAGGATAATCAACTTAAGCTGCAAGTTCGGACAGGTAGTTTAGGACTCGCAATACCAACCACCCCTAGTCGTCCGTACAGCGGGTATCTTTCCACTACGAGACACGCGGCCTCGCCGATTTCCCGGCAAAGATTACATACCATCTTTGCTTATCGTCCAACTTTGGTCCGTATCTAGTCGTTATTTGCCGCGAACGCCGATCCGTAAATTTGGGTAAAAACCGCGAAGTAACGATCTACGAGATTCAATCTAGTGGGTCATTCTCGGATGCTAAAAGCGGGTGGATCATTAGGGCAGCACCGAAGATACTCGGTTTCCAACGCGTTCGCGCCCTTTCACATCCGCGACCCGAGGGCCGGAAAACTTGCTTCACTACGCCCAGAAGCTGTGACCCTGACTCCAATTCGCGAAAACTGCTGTCTGCCCGACGCTCTAGTTGCTTCATTACGTGCAATCTCTCTCGATAATGTCGCTGACCGCTCGACATAAGTGTTACTCAATACTAGAGGAACATCGGCATTAGTTCGAAATGTAGTCGATTTTCGAATTCCACGATCATTGGTTCACGCCGTCTCGCGCGTGCTGATGAAAATATTTGTTAAACGCAGGCGAATTCGCGCAATTAACGGTTGAGTCTCAAAATTCTAAACTGTTATTCGGATAATATGGCTCGCGTGAAGCAAGCTTCGGGGAAGAGGCCAACGCTACGAGCTTGCTGTCGTAATTGCCAGCGTCGAATTTCGGGGGGCCGGGCAGTTTAACATTTGGGATATTGCGGAACTTAAAGTGTAGAAGATGCGGGATCTAGCATTAGTAATACTGGTGTTCGCGTCGTTGCCGTTAATCATGCGACGACCGTTTACAGGCGTGATTGTGTGGACGTGGCTTGGATTTATGAATCCCACCTCCTTCACCTTCTCATTTGCGCACTCGATTCCGCTAGCCCAAATCGTTTTTATCACGACGGCGCTGTCGTACATTGTGTCAACAGAACCAAAACGATTTCCGCTCGTGCGCGAAACGTTTGTCCTTTTCCTTTTTGTAATTTGGATGTGTATCACGACGCAGTTTGCATTGGCCGCCGAGCCAGCCGCCGCACAGTTGGTCAAAGTCTTGAAAGTTCAGCTCGCGATAGCGTTAACCTTGATGCTGACGATAAACAAGTCGCGCTTAAATATAATGGTTTGGACGACCGCGCTGTCGATAGGGTTCTATGGCGTCAAGGGGGGCATTTGGGTACTGGTTACCGGTGCGTCCTCGCAAGTTTTCGGGCCCGCAGGATCGTTTTTCCAAGGTAACAACGAGCTCGGCCTAGCGTTGATTATGATTGTCCCTCTAATTTGGTACCTTCTGAATTATACGCGGAACGCTCGATTTAAATACGTCATGTATGCCGTGCTATTGCTAAATCTTATTGCAATCATGGGTACCCATTCACGTGGAGCCTTAGTCGGCGTTATCGCGATGTCGGGTGCCATGATGATGAAATCTCAGAGGAAAATGTTGCCGCTGTTTATAGGGGCGATATTTACTACTTCGGTGCCGTTTTTTATGCCCGATGCCTGGTTCGAACGAATGCGCACGATTACGGACTACGAACAGGACAGCTCGGCTATGGGGCGCATTGAATCGTGGGGCTTAGCAGTCGATTACGCCCAAGATAAATTACTTGGCGGAGGTTACGAAGTACTCGCGTATTTTGCCGAACATGACGCACACAGTATTTATTTCGAGGTGTTGGCCGAGCATGGGTTCGTTGGATTATTTTTGTTTATGTCGCTCGGATTGCTAACCTGGCTTAAGGCCGGCCGCGTTGGGAGACGAGCAAAGAATATACCCGAATTGAAATGGGCACTAGATTTATCGTCAATGTTGCAGGTAAGTATGATCGGTTACGCAGCGTCAGGCGCATTTTTGGGCCTCGCGTATTTCGATTTAGTATACCTGCTCGTCGCGTTTGTGGTCGTCCTAGATGGCATAGTTGCGACAGAAATTCGACAGCCGATCCAAGAGCCTTCACAAAATGGTGTGCCCTCCGCGATGGAACTCAAAGGCGCGTGAGAACCGTAGTTGCACGATGTTTACCGTATAGCCTAAGCTTGCGATTGGTGTAGCTCTCACGCTTAGTGGTACCTGATAAATGACAACGTGCTTGTGCGACCATTGGCTACTATTCGACTGAATGAATTTAGTGAACCAATAACCCGACCTATCTAGACGCCTGCGATGATCTCTAACACCGTATATCGAGTTTTCATTTTTCTCGCATTAATTTTTCCGTGCCCCCACACAATTAGTGGCGAATGGACGGAAGGGACGCTAGAGCGAAACGACGGTGCAACTCGAGACTATTTAAATTCCGCGGCGCGTTTGCCTTGGAAAAATAGATTGGGAGACTGGATAGATGCTGCCGGGAGGCCACAAGGTTTGGTGCCTTTTGCGGTCGGCGAGGTCGACGATTCGGCGAAACCGCAGGTTGTCGAATTTGATTTGTCTGAGTTGATACGCGCTTGGTCGTCTGGCGCAATCCACGATAACGGCATCATGCTTCGCGTCTTTACCGGCAAGGGTTCCGTTCGGATAACCAGCAAAGACTCCCCAAATCGAACCCGATATCCTGAGCTATTAATTCGTACTAAAAACAAGCAGCATCGATTTGTCGCAACCGAGGATACTATTCTCAACGGCACAACTTTTAAGCCTCTCGGGCGCGGAAAGTTTCTAGAGCTTAATGCATCTACTGCCGCACTAATTAAGTTTGATTTTGGGGGCCTCGATTTCGCGAAGATTCATGTGGCAAAACTGCGAATTTACGCCGAGAAAAAATTTGGCGTTAAGGGTTTACAGATCGGGCTATTCGCCGTTGATACTGGTGGCAATGATGACGAACCCATCGCTGAAGGCCGTGGAATCGCTATCGAGTATCCGGGGGATTCGGGAATTCACCAGCATGAATCCGTCTATTACTCGGAGCGTTTCGAGTCGGATGACTGGATAAAAGCATGGCGAGGCAAATTAGGGGCGGGCAATAGATTAGTAAGCTCGAAAAGGAGCAGCGGATTTATACCGCTAAATGGTCGGGCGCTACAGGCGACAATTCACGCCAACGGTAATCACGGTTTAAATGTCCGTTATCGCTTCAAACAACATCAGGAGTTTGAACCGGAGGAAGCGTTTTTTCGCTACTACATCCGATTAGAAGGTGGCTGGATGCCCGGTCAAGGCGGTAAGCTCCCTGGATTTTCAGGAACCTATGGGAAAGCCGGATGGGGCGGGCGCAAAAACGACGGATATAATGGGTGGTCCGCCCGAGGTAGTTATTTTCTCGCGCCCCCGCCCGGCAACCCGCTGGCCGGACGCGTGCCCATCGGTAATTACGTTTATCATGTTGATGCGGAGGGAAACTATGGTTCCCAATCGCCATGGAATAAAAATACGATTTCAATTCTAGAGCCCGATCGGTGGTACTCAATCGAGCAACAAATTAGATTGAATACACCAGGTAAAAACGACGGACTGTTGAAAGCGTGGGTCGACGGGGAACTAGTGCTTTCGAAGAGCGACTTTCGATTCCGCGACGATGCGCAGTTAAAGATCGAAGACGTATGGTTTAATTTTTACCATGGTGGCACGATGCCCGCGCCACAAGATTTTACGCTATATATCGATAACTTGGTGATCGCGGAAGAATATATTGGACCAATGTCAGCAAAGCACTAGGCGGTGTATGTTCGCAACCAAAATTAGGGCACGACCTACAACGATGCGCGGATGCCTAGTCGAATTTGTCGTCCCGGATTCGAGAACCCGATACTCTCCTCGTAGGCTGTATTAAAAACGTTATCGATGGACAAGTTAACTCCAAACGATTGGTTAATTTGCCGACTAATAAAAACATCGAATTTATTGAAGCCGCTCAATTTTCCAACGCCTGTCGGAATCGAACTATCGACAATACCGCTCTGTGAATGCAGGGACATTCGAAACCAAAATTCGCTAGGTAATTCGATATTGAAGTTAACTCGTCTCTGCCAGCGCGGGCGTCGCCTTAGCGGCACGCCTTTCTCCGAGGAATTTGGATTCGTATAAGCCACAAAAAGATCGATACTCGAGGCAGTCGTCGGTCGAAATTTGAGATCGACCTGAGCCCCGGTAATGGTCACGTCTGAGCGATTAAAGTTCGTGAATAGGTTAGGATCGAAATCAATCAAGTCGAGAAATTCATTTCTGTAAGCAGAAACGCCTATGTTAAAACGCCCATTTTTCGACGGATATTGAATGGCGATTTCATGGCTTTTACTAAATTCCGGTAATAGGTCTGGATTAGCGATTAACGGATTTGCCAAGGCGAAGATGCTCGGCATTTTAAAACCTTCCGAGTAGGCATACCTAATGCGTATTGGAGTCCACGCAGGAGAATAGGAAAGATTTACACGGAATGTATCTTCTATTGTGTTGGCGATTTTGTCCCAGCGGTAACCGAATAAGAAACCGAATCCGCCGATGTTGGATTGCAGCTCGGAGAAAAATGAATCAGTCTTGCGCGACATATCGAACCCGGCAGGGAACGGGAACCCAAAGTTAATTACCGTCTCGTTTTTCGAACTCTCATTTGTGTGAGCAAGCCCAACTGATACGGTGGCGGCGTCTTTTACGACACGCGCAGAATTCGTCCATCGTAGCTCGGTCCGTTGGTAGCGCGTAGCGCTGGCGAACTCTGGAACGCCACTAAATACCCCTGACGCAATGCCCGGATGATCTAATTTCTCGCCGAAGACGCTGCGCGAGACGAACAACTTTGAATTTAAAATTCGGTTGGGTACGGCGCTCGCAGTGAAATACAGATTATTTTGTCGAAGATCGCGCACCTCGGCGAGTCGGAACACGGACAATCGATCCCCACCGCTATCCTCCGGGAATGCGGTCGCCTCCACATCTGAAAAAAATCCCCCTAATCGCGCGCTAAATCGTTCTATATTACGTGTTTCTAACCTGAAATTTATTTGGCGCCCCTGCAGAGACTCATTGGAATTCGCTTTTGCCCCCTGTCGATTCGAAATAGAAATTCGCGCACTAAGATATTGTGACAACGACCCGCCGACATCGAGGTATTGAGCATGATGGGAATCCGAACCAATACTAAACTTCCCATTGACTTCCAGCTCGTTCGGAATCGCTTTCGTTACAATGTTGATGAGCCCGGATAGCCCATTCGAGCCATACAATGCAGAGTACGCGCCGTACAAAACCTCGATCTTTTCTATTGATGCAGGGTCGATAGTCGCGAAATCAAAGCCACCACCTCTACTGTTCGTCGGGTTGTCGACATCTACCCCATCGATCAACACCTTTGTGAAATTTGGGTCGCCCCCCCGAATCGAAACGAAACTTAGGCCGCCCGAGCCACCTTGCTGGGTTACCACAACCCCCGGCGCGAAGCGGAGTAGATCGAGCGTCGTTGCCGGCATAATTCGCTCAATCTGATCTTTCGAGAGTTGCCATGACGGGATCAAATCGTCCGACAACCCGGAGTGATTCGAAGCGGTCGCTGTAACCAAAGTTTCTTCGGTTGCGGAATCAGCGCGGCATCGGTCCGCCGGAGGTATCAGTAGCGATACGACTAACGCTGGCCATATTAGGTGTTTACTTAGGAAAATGTTTAATTCCCGACTGTTACTTAGGCATTCAGATCACTAGCCCCACGGGCGAGATACATCGTATCATTCGCGAGCCGAGTATTGAATCAAACAAACGACCACCATTTCGAGAGACAGATGAGAAAATTGGGAATCATTCTACTGGAAACTTCACTCGTCATAGCGGCAGTTTTCTGCGCAGACTTGTTCCAAGAACAATACAATTTAATTCCGCGATTTATCATCAATCTACCGCCGGTTGATTATTCATCCAAAGATTTTTGGACGGTTCTGAAGTATTTCGCTTTGGTCCACTTAACAATGTTCTACCTAGCGCAGCTCGTTCTCGGCGTATGGAAACCGAGTTCGTCGAAGCGTACGGCCGATGAACTATTCGTGCTGGCAGGAGCGTTCGGTATATCGACATTACTGGTGTTCGTGACTACGAAAGTTAATTTCGATCCGGACTTTGTACTCGCGATCGCATTATTTACAGCGATATTTTTTTTCTCGTTTTACGTCATCGCTCAAATGGCATCCGAACATAAGTTTGTGAGCACCCTGGCGAATCTAGGAGCAAACACGTTTAAACGATTTTTCACTGTCCCAGGGATCGCAATGATACTGATCGCGTTAACACCAGCAATCTTAGCGAAGGCGTTTGTGAGTAGCAGGGATGTAGCCAATGTAATTACCCAGACAAGGATATTTTTCTCGTCTGAGCCAGAATACGAATTTAGCTTGATTTCGGCCGTTGGCGAGACTCGCTTTCGACAGCCAATGTTGGTACGAGAGGCGCCGAGAGAAAACTATCACTATGTATTGGAGCGAGGCGGCAAACTATTTCGTATCGACCTAGATCATCCGACCAATCCGACATTGGAACTAGATATTAGCGAAAAGGTTGGGTACGTAGAAATGGAAAACGGAGCGTTGGGGTTCGCATTCCATCCGAACTATGGGAACGAAGGCAATTACAAGTTGTACTTGTATTACACCGACGTGAACGATGGGCGGCAGATCAATCGATTGTCCGTTTTTGACCTGGGTCTCACCAACCTTCAGGAACGCTCAGAATCCGAGTTGCCATTACTCATTTTGAATCGGGAAAGTAGCGGCTTTCACAATGGGGGCTCGGTTGAATTCGGGCCCGACGGCTTCCTACATCTGGCGATAGGTGAAGGTGTAAGGATACCGGAATTCGCCTCACAGGCGGATACGTTGCGTAAGGGGATACTGCGGATTGATGTCAACATGCGCGGCGGCACCGTCAGCAAACCGATTTCGCGGCGACCTAAGAATGGTCAAACGATGAATTATTTCATACCACTCGATAACCCCTTTTTGGATAACCCACTCATACTCGAGGAATATTGGGCACTCGGATTAAGAAACCCCTTTCGGATTTCCATTGACAAAATCACGAATCAAATATGGGCCGGTGATGTTGGTTCTACAAAATGGGAAGAGGTTAATCTGATAAAGAAAGGCGGCCATTACCAGTTCCCATTTGTCGAAGGTAACGAACGGACGCAAGAAGACCGCCCTGAGGAGTTAATCGGGACCGAGGTCGGCCCGGTATATACGTATTTTCACACGGCATTTGAACGCGCGGTTATTGGCGGATTTGTCTACAGAGGAGAGAAATTCTCCACGCTCGACGGACAATACTTATTCGCTGACAATTACGCCTCGACGATTTACGCGATGGATGCATCAGGCAATCCGGTTGATGAAGTAACAGAAATCGCTAAAGCAGGTCAATTTGCGCAGCGAGGGATTAGTTCCGTAAACCTGATGGCAAATGGCGACGTGCTCGTCACGACCCTGGGACGATCTGGCGCAAACACAGGTGAGGTACTCCGACTACAGCATGGTTCCGCTAAGGCGCCAACGATGGCGGCAGACGCGAACTTAGAGGCGGGACTAACAGAGGACGAAATTCGAAGTACATTTATTAGTAATTGCGCACGATGCCACGGGGAGCGAGGCCGCGCTGACGGCCCGGACACCGCGTTGCTCGGTGTGGCCATTGCGGATTTTTCCTCCGAAGAGTTTCAGGCGGGACGTAACAACAACCACATTAGAGACGTAATTTCCAAAGGCGGGGCTGCCCGGGGACTAAGCCCATTAATGCCACCGTGGTCTACCATTTTAAGTGACCCTGAGATCGACGGCTTGACGAAATATGTACGTTCTCTTGGCAACGGAACCACACCGTAATAACCGCGTCGCCAATATTGAGACCCGCGGAGCGATAGCAACGTTGAAATCGATAGCGATTTCGACACCGGTGTCATTACAACAACAGAATTGATCGAGGCTAGTTGATCGCGGCGGTTCGTTGGTTTTTGGACACGCGCATGCCCTGGATTCGGTTACTCTAAGCAACCATGAAATGACCATTGCGACCCGATAGCCGCTCATCCGTCAAACCCTCGTTCAGTTCATGAGTTTCGCGGGTGGGGGCTAATCTTGGAAAATTGTCGCACCATCCGAAACTCAGATCTTCTACGACCGGTAGCGTCTTCCGCGCGGCGTGAAAATCGCGGGCGGCACCATCTCAACAAACTATACGAAGAGAACCGAATAAGTCCTCAGTCTTTCTATATTGCGGTCTTCGGTTGGGCTGTGAAAGTCTTTGACGTCACACGCTAAATAAAGATTTCCTTCGCACCAGGATGACTGAGAAACGCGGCCGGGCTTGCCGATAAGCCGTACGCGCCGGACTGATAAACGGCGACTAAGTCGCCAGGGCCGGCAACAGGCAGCTCAACGTTGTCGGCTAGTAGATCCAGCGGGGTACATAGCGGCCCCACGATAGAGACATTTTCTAGATCCTCTGAAATTACGCGGTTGGCGATCGCCACTGGATAGTTCTTGCGGAGTATTTGGCCGAAATTACCCGATGCCGCAAGATGGTGGTGCAATCCGCCATCGGTCACTAAAAAAGTGTGCCCGCGGGATACTTTTTTATCGATTACCCTACACACGTATAGTCCCGCCTCACCAACAAGAAAACGGCCCAATTCCACCACGATCTCAACAGCCCCGAGCTGCGCCAACACAGGTGGGATCTCATGAGCGAGATTTACCGCCACGGAGGTCAAATCAAGTTTTTGCTCACCCGGAAAATAAGGAATCCCGAAACCGCCGCCTATGTTGAGCAAATCGATCGGATTGGGTGCAGTATCTGCCAGCCGAAGCGCCAACGCCAATGTCTTCGACTGCGCTTCGATGATCGCGTCCGGCCGGAGATTTTGCGAGCCGGAAAATATATGGAACCCGCGGAAGCGAAGGCCGCGTGCCTTGACCAACTTCAACGATTCCGGCACGACTTCCGCGTCAATGCCGAATTGTTTGGGACCGCCACCCATTTTCATACCGGAGGTCTTTAATTCGAAATCCGGATTTACGCGAACCGCAACCATTGGCTGTACGCCCAGCAACTCACCAATATCGGCGGCACGTATGATCTCACCGTCGGATTCGACGTTGAGAGTGATGCCTGATTGGATCGCGGCTCGCAACTCAGTGTTTGTTTTACCCGGACCGGCGAATGAGATATCGCGGGGTGAGGTTCCTGAGCGCAGAGCGACTTCCAATTCTCCGCCGGACGCAACGTCTAATCCGTCGACAAGCGACGCAAGGTGATTTACGACCTGCGGCATTGGGTTCGCTTTCATTGCGTAATGTAAATGAATGCTATCGGGTAAAGCGTCCCGTAAAAATGCGACTTTCGCGCTCATCGCGTCACGATCGTAAACGTAAATTGGCGTTGAACCCACGTCGCCCGTAATGTCAGAAATCTTTTGCCCGCCGACGCACAGGCAATTGTCGACAACAGCAAACTGGCTGTCTACGTCGTGTTGCGATCTAGGTTTATTCATCGATAGAGTAGTCTATGTCCCGAGTTATACAATTGCGAAATTTTCGGCATTATTAACCGTACGAATCGCGGTGGTCACGCCATCCCGTCCTTTACGGTAAAGGGGTTCGCGTCGTAGCATGAAAAGCGTTCGAGTACCCCTACGAAAGGACCATAGGTACCTACGGACTGCTATCGGAAAATTCGACAGTTACAGACTTTAGGCTCATCCAGCCAGCGTCCGTACGCGCTTATGACGCGCCTTCATAATTCGGATTAGCTATGCTGGATCATTCAAGCGCCACCCAGTTTTTCTTTCCGCTTTTGCGTGAATATCAGCATTGCACGGATTTCAAGTCTTGGCAATCCATCAATCCGATCGCAAATTTGGACTCATCTAACGCAGCTAGTACGTGTCGACAAAACGCCCAGTATCGTTACCCGTATAAACACCTAAGCTAACGTTTGCTGCGTCTACGATTGCACTGCGCTCGAGCGGATTCTTAGCATCGTCCAACACTCAAAACGATGGATCGAAAAGCGACGCTCGGTTGCTACGCTCGATCGCCGGTTCGCGATGCCTTTACCTTGGCGAGGCTTTCAATAAGATGAACGTGCCAGGGGCGTTCAGGTTCCGGTGAATTATGTGAACAACACCGCAGACAGCCGCCGCTTTCCTTGCAGATTGCTCCGGTTAGTATTTAGATCGTCAACGGCGATCTTAATCGTCGGAGCATTACGGTCGCGAAATCATAACCACCCGGTACCCGATACAATCGTCTACTGGATCGACCATTGGGACAATGCCGCTGATACAGCGTTCCCGTTACTGTTGGTATGTTCCCTATGGATCTTCTCGCAGTGCATACCGATTGACTCGACAGAGACGCCGACCAGCGATAAAGACATTCATCAATCAGCCGCTAATGCGATATGCTCGTCCAAGATGCCCAGCGAATTTTATTTGGACATCTAGTGTGCGATCGAGAAATTGCGAGGTCGAAAATTTCCGGTGGATACGAAACGTTTGTATAAAACATACTAAACACGAGATTTACTCAACGTGCGAAACAAAGATGCATTGGTAGACAAGCTGCTCGCGAGCGAATCTCGCGACACCTTTCTTAGCCTATCAGGAAACATCCCAGAGACCCTGCCGCTCCCTGCCGCGCGCAAACTGGTGCGCCACGTCAGATCATTGGGTTCAACCGACCAATGCCTGAAGCTCGGAATTGTTCATTCCTATACCAGCGACTTACTTGATCCGTGGTTTGAGTTTGAGGCGGCTATGGAAGGCTTGGATATTGATACTTATCATGCACCGTACGGTCTCAATATACTCGAAGCTCAAGCGGGATCCGGGCTCATCAAGCACCAACCGGACCTAACGGTCTTCATGTTGAAGCGCGAAGATTTGCATCCTGCCCTACGCTCGCCGATTTCCGGGTTTTCGACGATCGCAAGGGATGCTATTCGCGAAGAAATAGTCGATCGCCTGCGACGGACTATTGAACCGTTTCGACAAAATGTGAGTGGCCAGATCATCGTCACAATTCTTCCACGCATACAAGGCCCAGGGCTGGGCCTGTACGATAGCCAGTCCGAACGCTCCGAACAATCTTGGTGGTCGCAGACAAAAAACAGTATCGCCACGTGTGTACGCGAATCGTTCTCGGCGACGCTATTTCTCGATATGGACGTAATGCTGGCAGATCTAGGTCGCACTAACTTCTTCGACCTGCGATTTTGGTACTCATCCGCTTATCCGTTTACGACCGCGTCGGCGCGCACTTTTGCGCGTCGAATAGTTCATCTCGGTACGGTCGCGTACCGTCCGAAAGCCAAGCTAATAGTTTTAGATGCTGATAACACGATGTGGGGCGGCGTGATCGGAGAGGACGGAATGCAGGGTATTGCGCTCAGTCCCGAGTATCCGGGATCCGCTTTTATCGATTTCCAACGACGTATTCTGGAATTCCAGCAGCGTGGTTTTGTATTAGCAATTTGCAGTAAAAATAACGAAGAAGATCTTTACGAAGTGCTCGACGATCACCCGCATCAAATTCTCCGTAAGGAGCATTTTGTCGCTGTGCGAGCGAATTGGGAGCCGAAACATGAGAACCTAATCTCTATCGCACAAGAGTTAAACCTCGGTCTCGAATCGTTTATTTTTGTTGATGATAGCGAACACGAATGCGATCTAGTACGAAGGAAACTTCCGGAAGTAACGGTAGTGCAAACGCCAGCGAAC
>JAVJHY011677248.1:0-43290 GCA_035593235.1 Phascolosoma agassizii
TTGATATTATAAGAACTGGAACTACCTATACAGTTAAGAACCTTACCCCCGGGACACGTTACTATTTTGTAGTAACGGCTCTTGACACATCGGGTAATGAAAGCCGTCCTTCAAATGAGGTATTTGGAATTGCAGACACACCCTCTCCTACAGATCCAAACCGAGATTCCGATGGTGATGGCATCACTGACGCCGATGAAATATCCCTGGGGACAGATCCGCAAAACCCAGATACGGATGGTGATGGTGCAAACGATGGGCAAGAAGTAACCGACGGAACAAATCCAAATGATAAAGGAAGTGTATTACCAGAGCTCGCAACAACTCTCTGTACGGAATGGAACGGAAATTTTGGAATGCTAAACTTCTTTGAGCACGTAAATTTAAGCAATAGATCGCTTAATGTCGAAACAACAATCTACGACATCAATGGCACTCTCCAGGATACAAATTCATTTACCGTTAACCCCGGAGCACAAGTAGACCATCCTGTACATGACATGGTTGGTTTCACCAACGACCTTTTTGGAAAAGTATGCTCAACGCATGATGGCAATCGCGGTGATATGGATGGACGCATGGTACATTACCTACCTACGGACAACACGTTTCAGTCCTTTCAGTTTGCTTTTGCTATGCCACTGTCAAATGGAAGAACGGGAAGTCAGTTCGTTCCATTTAACACCTTTCAACCAAGCCTTGACGCAAGCGATGCTGGCAACTTAGTTGCGAATTGGATTCAAATCACTAACTTAAGCGACAATGCAGCTAGTGGGCGTCTCTTCTTCTACGGCATGGATGGAAGTTCACTCGGTGACTCAAACGGTGAGAGCGTATTATTAAACGGTGGGCAACGAATAGACCGTCCAGCACATGAATTTGGCAGCTCATTAGTTGGAATAGTTGAATGGAGACCTGAGAATAGTTCATCTGTTTTCATGGTGAGAAATGTCAGATACCTCTACGACAACCCTGGAACTATCAACAGATTTGACACCGCCTTTCAACTTGAAGCAGTGCATGGTTCTGGAGAGCTTCTAAGTGCTCCTCTTGATACTAGAAATTCCTCGTCAATTATTGAGGTGCTCAATACTAGTGCTACCCCGACAACGGCAGATATTAGTATCTACGACGCTGCGGGTAATCTCGTTACAACCCTAACCTTGACTGAAGCGCAATTGCCTGCTCGTGGATCGTTTCACATCATAACCGATAGCATTCTTGGTCTTAATAAACAGGGTGTAGCGACAATCAAAGGGGCCTCGTCAAACAGTGTTGCCGCAATTGTGATGCAGTATCGACGGGATGCAGCGCTCGGGATTGAGTATATGTATGGCATAACAGCGCAGCAAGCAGTGGGAACTGTGCTTCGTGGCTCGTATAATACGTTTATCCAACAAGACTCTAGACTTGTAATGGTAAACTCTACTAACACAGTACAAGACATGAGCATGTCTATGGTTCGCTTCGATGAAACAAGTGTTGTAAGCGGAATGGATAACAATGTACCGGCACACGGTCTAGTTGACATTGACCTAAGTTCATTTGAAACGAGTGATACCTATGGCATTGCGACACTTGCACCAGTAATCCCAAATAGCCTTGCTGGCTGGGTTCTTAGACAGCGAGGACTAGACTATGTCATTGTTACACCGGTAAGACAGTAGTTTGTTCGTGAGAAAACTCGGGATACTGCAAACGCCGCCACCTGGAATAACTCATTCGCTACGGGGATATTGGGACACCAATGTAAAACTCTCCGTCTCCAGATTCGCCTCTTTTTTTCCTATTTTCACCGCATCAATTCGTATTAATTCGGCATCCTTAAGCCATGCTTCATCAATAATCTGTGTATCCATCTCAGAGAATACAAGCGTATCACGATCCGCAAAAAGTCGTGGCATATCACCTGTCACCCAATACAAAATACGAGTTCCAGACTTCAAAACATTTTCATTCGCAACAAAAGCCTGTTGTCGCTTGGCATTGCTCAAAATATATGTCACGGAAAAAGGATGTCGTGTGACATGCTCAGATTTGGATTTTCTTGGTTCATTGAAATCAAAAAGTAGATTTGTCTCGTAATCCCCAAGCATAACTATAACTTTGCCAGGGTGACGTGTTATATCATTGATATAAACCTGTTTATTCTCAAACGCAGCTACCTGTCCGACTCTCAATGGTTGACTAAAGCTTTTTTTGTATTCATAAATATTAACTGATACTCTTCCGGAGTAATTACCAGTGTTACCTTTGTGTTTTTCAAAATCATCCTCCGAAATACGAAATACTTCCGCATAATTATGATCATTGTCGCTTCCATTTTGAAGTACGGCGCCCGAGAGACTATTTTCGATAACTTCTCGGGAAACATTATATGAATCGCTATATGTTTCAAATTGTAGCTCGCGAGAACTTATCTCCTCACCAACTGGAGTGCTAATCACAGCTTGTGTAAGGTCATCCAAAATCCCAAATTGATTTGCTCCAAGACCATCAAAACTCATTTGAGCCATATATATTTTTACTCTTTCCCGAACCCCTGTCATCCTCTTAATTTGGATATCGTCGCTAATCATTACTTCAGAAGAGTTCATTTCTACTTTAAGACTCTTAGGGAGTTGCGCTTCGTTTACTACCCGAAAGCGAAATAGGTCATATGTCCATGTATACTCAATGAGCATTGAGCCAACCACAGCGTAAGCAATTGCGATAACCGTAAGGGTAGTGCGACGCGTGAAAAACTGACAAACAATGGCGGCTGAACAACAGGTAATAAAAATACCGCTTTTAATAAGCTCAATTGTGTCCGCTAACGATGCACTCATCACGTTCATCCTTCGCGGAAGATTTGCAAAAAAAGTAAATCCAGACCAATAAGCCGACCATAAACCAACAACCGAAAGAACAAACAATACATAAGCACTTATGCCAACTATTGCGAAGCTACTAAATCCGGAAGTCACTACAGCTAAGGCAGTCAATGGAATAACCAGCGATAAACGTTTGATAACAACCTCAGAAACAAGCAATAGAATACTACTCATAGGTAATCCGTGAAGAAGAAAATCAGCAACCTCAATACAAAGTGGCAAAAGTACTAGAATCACAACTAACGTGACAAGTTTTGCAGTAATAAGCTGCCATCTTGCTATTGGGCGAGTAAGCCAAAATGCAGTGGTTCCTACGAGTGAATCGCTATGAATCACAAGTGGAACAATCACAACAGTTAATATCATCTGTAATCCTTGAGCTATAATGAAAAGAAACTGGGCTACTACAACCCAATTAATGGGTGTCATACCCAAGGTGAAAACTCCAGCTACAAACTGTAGCGCTAGAACCAGTAGCCACACCAAAAACAATAACTTTAACCGACATATGTCTTTTTTAATAATCTGAAAAATCACTAACATTCTACACCTTCATTAATTGCTGATATCTTAAACTGCTTCGCTAGTGCGATAAATATCTCTCGCAGAGTTAGCAACTGCACGCTAACGATAGAACACGAAGGAAACAATGACTTGATTTTCTCTTCCGAGCTTCCCTCTCGATAATTAGAATCAATAAAACGAAGTGTCCTTCCTTCGCGTTCAGGCAGTATCCAATTTTCAGGAAATGCAAGATTCTTTTCAGAAACACCATCAAGTAAAATGTCTACTTGACGAAAGCGTTGCTGCAAATCGTCGGTATTTTCTGCTAATTTCAGTCTTCCTCTATCAATAATGGCTACGCGATCCGCGAGTCTCTCTACTTCATTTATGTCATGTGATGAAATGAAAATGGTCCAGCTCTTACTTTGAGTTATTTCCAAAATTCCACTTACAAACTCGTCTCTGACGAGAGGATCAAGCCCACTAAATGGTTCATCTAAAACTAAAAGCTGAGGGTGATACGCCATAGAAGAAACAAGTGCAGCCTTCATTTTCATTCCTCGCGAAAGAGTTTTTAGTTGTTTCGCTAAAGGTAACTCAAATTGCTCTATTAGTTCAGCAGCAAACGCATCGTCCCATGTCGAATACATTGTCTTACAATACGACAAAAAACCCTTCACAGACATCCAGTCTGGAATCTCTTGATTTTCGGAAACATAACCAATTCGAGAAAATTCACGCGGACCAAGTTTTTTTGAGTCGACATTTAAAACTTTTGCACAACCACTAGTTGGCCGTAATATGTTTAGCAGTGTCTTAATGGTAGTGGTTTTTCCCGCTCCATTCGGGCCAAGAAACGCAAAAATCGTTCCCATTGGAACTTTTAGGCTCAAATCCGAAACTGCATCGGTAGATTTAAATTCCTTGCAAAGTTTATCGATTACTATTACATCTTTCACTTACTTTTACTCCAATCATCACTCCATAACTGCTCTATTGCGTCTATAAGGTCCTGCTTTCGAATGGATAGTCGACGCGCTTCTACGACAAGTCTTTCCGCTTCTACTTGTAAAATTTCCTTACGTTGCTCCTCGGTCGCATTTGAGATCGGCGCAACCCTAGTGCCAATTCCAGGATGAACTTCGAGAAGTTTTTCCCGAACAAGATGTGTAACTACTTTTTGAGCGGTATTTGGATTGATCTTTAATTCCTTGCTTAACTCCCTCACTGATGGAAAACCATCTCCCGCTTGAAGCTGCCCAGTGACTATGGCCTTCTTCACAGCAAAAATAACTTGCTCGTAAATAGGCAACCCCGGCTTTAATTGAACTAAAAAATTAATCATTATACTTATGGCAATAACGCATCCTAGGTGTATTATGGATCATAATACACCTATAGTCAACTAATTTGCTCGGACTTACGCAAATCATGAAAAGGTTGCACCGTATGTACCTAGAATAACTAGGAAACCGGGTTATTGGCTCCATTTAGGCAATTTCTGCACGAAAAATGCTATATTTGCAAAATTAATCCTTCTATAATCCGCAAAAATCTCGTATACTACTCCTCATTAAATCCGAAAATAAGGAACAAGCTCCGTGATTATCAAACGCAACTACCCGAAAATTCAGGAATACATGAGAGAGAGCGTCTCTATGATGATTTTTGGGCCGCGAGGCTCAGGAAAGACTTTTTATCTAGAGCGCTTGATTAAGGACATACCTAATCTTCATCATGTAAATCTTTTAAACCAGGAAAGTTTCGATCGCTATCTGCTTCATCCAAGTCTATTGTTTGATGAGATACAGGCATTCGTATCAAAGATAAGTAAGCATGAGAGTTCTTCCGTCTTAGTCTTTGTTGATGAAATACAACTTCTCCCTAAATTAATGAATGAAGCTCATAGAGCAATAGAGAAGTTCCAGGATAAATGTGTGTTTATCCTCACGGGCTCTTCGGCCAGAAAACTAAAAAGGGAAGAAGCCAATTTATTAGCAGGGCGAGCACTCAAGTGTAATTTCTTTCCGATATATCATCGGGAATTAGATTTTAATGAGAATATAAACGAAATTCTAAAATGGGGTAGCTTACCAAAAACTCTTACCACTAAAAATGAAAATTTGCGCAGAGGGTATCTAGAGACTTATGTTCATACTTATTTACGAGAAGAAATACAGCGGGAATCAGAAGTAAGAAACTTAGAAGGATTTAGACGTTTTATAGAACTAGCCGCTGTTTATAATGGTAGAACAATAAATTATACAAAAATTGGAAACGCTGCAGGAATAGATGGAAAAACAGTAAAGGAGTATTTCTCTATTTTAGAAGATACACTTATTGCAATAAGCGTTCCTGCATGGGCGCATTCATTAAAAAAGCAACTTCAACGGTCACCAAAGTATTATCTGTTTGATAATGGTGTGCTCAATGCACTAACTGGGGAATTGCGAAGTGAGTTAAGGAAATCAACATATAGTTATGGCAGACTATTTGAAAACCTTGCAGTGAATGAAGTTTATCGTTGTCAAGTATTAGAATTTCCAGAACTTACTCTTTATCATTATAGAACTTCATCGGGACAAGAAATCGATTTGATACTCCAAAAAAATCCCTTCTGTGAACCCGTTGCTGTAGAAATCAAATCCGAGGGTTCTCCTCAGGTCAAAGATGTAAAACCACTAGCTTCTTTTCTAAAAGACTATCCTAAAGCAAGGTGCTTCGTCTTATGTCAGACTAAAATAGAATACCGACAGGAGGGAATATCTTTTTTGCCATTTTCTAAGGGTATAAACTCTGTTCTTCAGGCTGCTCTTGATGCACCTGGAACTCCCAAGGGCTTGTAAAAGTTATTCAGATAATAGAGTAATTTGGCTATTGCAAACACGCGCCAGGTAACTTAGGACGTGCCAAACAATAAATTACCGTTTTGGCGCCCAGATTTTGGTCAGATTTGGACGCGAAAGTCTGTCGAGAAACCGGACTTTATCGAGATAAACGAGGATTTTTCGGCGGACTTTCGTGTTCAAAGATGGCCTGAAGATGGGATGCCAAAACGGTAATTTATTGTTTGGCACGTCCTTACGCCGCAAGCTCAAGCTGAGTCGTTAAACCCTCTAAAACTTTCTTTGCGTCGCCATACAGCATTCGGCAATTATCCCTTTCAAACAGCTCGTTTTTAACCCCTGCAAAACCTGGGCTTAGACTTCGCTTTATTACGTATACAATAGGTGATTGCTCGACATCAAGCACTGGCATGCCGTAGAGAGGGCTAGTAGCATCCTCTTTGGCTGCTGGATTTACAACATCGTTTGCTCCTACTACTAACACAATGTCTGCACTTATAAACTCTCGATTTACTTCAACCATCTCAACCATATCGTCATACGGCACATTGCTCTCAGCAAGTAGCACATTCATATGCCCCGGCATTCTGCCCGCTACTGGATGAATAGCATACTTCACAGAAGCCCCTCTATTTTTCAGCATTAAAGCAAATTCTGCCACGGCATTCTGCCCCCTCGCTACAGCAAGGCCATAGCCAGGAACGATAATCACGCTACGAGCAACTTCAAAATCAAGCGCAGCCTCTTCCACATCGGACTGTTTAACATTGACGTAGTCAGAATTATCCTTAGTGGTTGCATCAGCGCCTGTCCCAAAACCTCCCAACATAACACTAAGCAAACTGCGATTCATCCCATCACACATGATCTTCGTCAAAATCAGCCCAGAAGCACCAACTAACGCACCTGAGACTATAAGAACATTCGCACCAAGCACAAAACCTGTAGCAGAGGCAGCAAGACCAGAATAACTATTGAGAAGACTAATGACTACTGGCATATCGGCACCACCAATCGGCAACACTCCAAACGCGCCTAATGTTAAAGACAGCACTGTTATAACTAGAGCAAGCATAATTGAAGTCGAAGTAAGCGAGGCCAATTCAACCCAGTAAAAAGCAGAAACTAGAATCACAACCGCAAACACAGCACACATCAAATGATGTAAGGAAAATTGAATTGGAGATCCAAAGACACGGCCAAACTTTTCGGAAAGCTTGAGATAAGCTAGAATACTCCCACTAAACGTTATCGAGCCAATTATCACCGAAAACGCTAAAGTAATAGCTTGTCCGTAGCCAGCGCCCCCTCCAATTAAACTCTCCGACAAAGGTCCGCTCTTTTCAGACGCCACGAAAAGTGACAAAGCAACTAGTGCTGAAGCTGCTCCGCCAAAACCATTAAATACCGCTACTAACTGAGGCATTCCGGTCATAGCAACTTTAAGGGCAAACACTATGCCAATAATACTACCAATGACTACACCAACAATAATAAGTGAATAGTCTATTCTTCCTAATTCTATAAGCTGACTTACAACTGCTAACAACATAGCACCTGCCGCAAATGCATTGGCACTGCGTGCCGTATTTACTTTTGTTAAGCGCTTAATCCCGGTAATAAATAAAATTATTGAAGCTAGATAACCTGCATGAGCAACAAGGGTAACTTTTACCATCTTTATGATTTCTCTCTACTTGTGAAACATTTTTAACATGCGATCAGTTACTAGAAAGCCGCCCACAACATTAATTGTTGCAAGAGTGACGGCAAGAACTCCGAGAACATTTGCACAAGTACTCGTGCTATTTACGCAACTCAATGCACCTATAATAGTAACACCAGAAATTGCATTACTACCTGACATAAGAGGGGTGTGAAGCGTTGGTGGCACCTTATTAATTATTTCAAACCCAACAAAGACACTTAACACGAATACATACAGTCCTATGAGGATTTCACCTGTCATTGCAAAGTTTCTCCTGAATTACTACCATCTATAGTTACATTCTGCTTTTTTACAGCGCTCATCTCCTGCGCTAAAGCTTCCGTCACACGCGATTCCCTATCACTTTTTAGCTCCCCCTCGTACGTAAGCATCGCACTGCTTACGTCCTCACGCTCCAGTGCCCATGAGAAATGCTTCTTATCATCTAACTGGCTCATTACAACAGCAAGAACATTGCGTGCATAAACTGTGCTAGCACTGATAGGTATAGTTCCAGCGAAATTCAGTGTTCCAATAATCTTGGTGCCATGAACAACTACAGTTTCACCGGGTACGGTAAGTTCACAGTTTCCTCCTTGTTCAGCAGCAAGATCAACAACAACACTCCCGCGCTTCATCTGCTCTACTGTCTTTCCCGCCACAAGCACCGGTGCTTTCTTTCCAGGCACAAGGGCTGTTGTAATAACTACATCAGCTTCTATTATGTGCTTTCGCAATACATCTGCTTGTCTCTCGAGAAATTCTTTGCTTGCTTCTTTTGCGTATCCACTAGCAACCTCCATATCTTCTTTGGTAGGAAGATCGACAAAACGCGCACCAAGGGACTCGACTTGTTCTTTTGCACTTAAGCGCACATCTGTCACCTCAACAATCGCCCCTAAGCGCTTAGCCGTTGCGACCGCCTGTAACCCTGCTACACCTGCACCAAAGATAAGCACTTTGGCGGGATGAAGTGTTCCTGCCGCAGTCATCAACAATGGAAATATCTTAGGACTCTGCGCTGCTGCCACAAGAACCGCCTTATAACCTGCTATGTTACTTTGGCTCGACAATGCATCCTGATCTTGAGTCCTAGCTACTCTAGGAATGCAATTAACCGCAAATGCATTTATTTTTCGCTGATTAAGTTTATCAATTACATCCCCATCACGATGAGAGTAAAGAAATGAGATCAAGGAGCAGCCTTCTGGGAACAATTCAACTTGCTCCTCTGTCGGTGCGTTCACCATCAGCACTAAATGCGCTTCTCTAAGTGCATCTGCGATATCAGATACTACCTTCGCACCGGCGGCTCTATATTCCTCGTCACTAAAATAAGCACATTCACCTGCACCACATTCGATGCTCACCGTGAAGCCATTTTGTATAAAGCGCTTAACGGTAACTGGAGTTGCAGCGACACGATTTTCACCATCCGTTACTTCTTTTGGAACAAACACTGAAACCATAATTATATACCCTACGCTCAAATAACCATACTTAAGCCAACCTTTAAGGCAAAAGCCCACAAAGAATGGCGGAGAGGGGGGGATTCGAACCCCCGGTACGCGTTAACGCACACTTGATTTCGAGTCAAGCACCTTCAACCACTCGGACACCCCTCCTAATTTACGATCTAATTACGGACAATTACAATAAGGATGTGAATTTCATCACTTTTTATATTCTTACGGGTAAATATGTTAATTTGCAAGTGTCGGGGTACTGCACGAAATACTGGCACGCTGGGGGCCCATTTGATTTTCGTTCAATAGTCGGATACATGTGCAAAAGTATTCGCTTACGTAAAACTTTCACGACTTCTTGCTACGGCTCTTTGATAATCTACTACGACAAGACAGACAGTGACGAACATTCGCTGATCTTCTGTTCGCAATATTCAGACGGCGATACTCTCAACAGAAATACAGAAATATCGCTTGTCATTGAAGAATCATCACCTGAACTTACTTTATTCGTGGTCATATATTCACAGAACCATAGGGACAAGTGAGTTGAGTTGTTGAATTTGTGGGTATTATTTTTTTGGTTTTACACATTGGTGAGTTAGAAAGTCACCGATGTGTAGTTTTTTTAAGGAGGTAAATTTATGGGTAACGAAGGCGAGTTATGGCTGTATTGCGCAATCCTAGTAATTGGAATGATAGCGGGTGGGGTTGCATTTGTCTTAATGAACACGCACATCATTAAAGACTTCAAGGACATTTCCAAAAAGAAACAATTTAGGTTTAAGAGCTTTTTAATCGCTGCGATAATCGCATTTTTCTCTCTCTCCATAGTGGGAATCGGCTGGAAACTACCAATCTCCATAAATGTTGGGTTTTGGTTGATCGGAGGGTTTATTTCATACGAAGCCATACGCATACGGGTCTCCAATTAATCGCTCAACACCGCAATTCCAGGGGTAGTCATGAGTAAAATCTCTGCGCTACCCCTCACTCCTCTTTGTCACACAAAGGATTCAATACCCGCAAATTCCTCATCACACCAATTGCCGAGCTTTCCCCGAAATTACATGGCATTATTTCCCGCGAACCCTTAATCCAGATGGCACACTAGGCGCTTTTGTATCGCCACTATTCTATTACCAAATGCACAAAGCACCGAAAAAACCGCACTCTCACCTTCCTCGTAGCCAAGTTGATAAGAAATCCAGGCTAAACTCATTTGTATTTTCTCTGTTTACAATATAAACTGCCACCTCTTTGCAGATTATTGAATACGTATAAATGTTTGACTCACTTTCTTCACGACTAGAAACTACCTTCAAGCGCTTAAAATCACGAGGTTCGCTCAGTGAGAGCGACATTGATATTGCCTTGAAGGAAATTCGCTTAGCCCTGCTAGAAGCAGACGTTAATTATAATGTAACAAAGGACTTTTGCGACAATATTCGCACCAAAGCACTAGGAAAAGAGGTGCGCAAAAGCCTGAGCCCTGGACAAACTGTCATTAAGTTTGTTCATGACGAGCTTGTCAACGCAATGGGAGTTAATGAGCCAATCAGGCTTAACTACGCCCCACCTGTCATTCTTATGTTAGTCGGCCTTCAGGGGTCGGGGAAAACAACTTCTTGTGGAAAACTAGCGCGTTACTTACGAGAAAACCACAAACGACGGCCATTGTTGGTGCCTGCAGATGTTTACCGTCCTGCCGCTATCGAGCAGTTAAAAACCATAGGCAGACAACTAGACATCGAAGTATTTGATTCATCAGTTAACGACAAACCAATCGATATAGCCAAACAAGCACACGATTACGCCCGTAAAGCCGGTTTTGATACAGTTATCCTTGATACGGCAGGTCGATTGCAAATCGATTCTGCACTTATGAATGAACTTGTTGAAATCGTCGAGGAAATCGACCCCCACGAGATACTGCTTGTAGCAGATGCCATGACCGGACAGGAAGCCGTAAACGTGGCTCAAGGCTTCGACGACTGTCTTGAAATAGATGGTCTAATTCTTACCAAACTAGACGGAGATGCGCGAGGAGGAGCAGCCCTTTCAATGCGGGCCGTAACCAATAAGCCCATCAAAATGATAGGGATGGGCGAAAAACTGGACGCTCTCGAGCCATTTCATCCCGACAGACTAGCATCTCGAATTCTCGGAATGGGCGATGTCTTGACTTTTATTGAAAAAGCAAGCAAAGAGGTCGACTTTGAAGAGTCTAAAAAACTACAAAAGAAGATAAAAAAGAATGAGTTCACACTGGAGGATTTTTACTCTCAGTTGCAGACCATTAAAAAAATGGGTTCCGTCACTTCCTTGATGGAGATGATGCCAGGCATGGGTAAAATGATGAAGGGAGTTAATGAGGAAAATACCGAAAAGGAGCTTCGACACATTGAGGCAATAATTCTTTCGATGACCCCCGAAGAACGACGCAACCATGCAATTATAAACGGGAGTCGCCGCAAACGAATAGCTCGTGGTAGCGGGACTTCTGTAGAATCAATAAACAAACTGCTAAAGCAATTTGTGGAAATGCGAAAAATCATGAAAAAACTTACTAAGATGGGACCGTCTGCTCTTAGTGGTCTAGGTGATTTGCTAAAAGGTGGGATGAAACCACCATCGATGATTGGAAGATAGTATATTATTTATAAACACGTTAGGAGATGATTAATGGCTGTAACAATTAGATTACAAAGACACGGAAGACACAAAAGGCCCTTTTATAGAATTGTCGCTGCAGACTCTGCAATGCGCAGAGATGGACGTTACCTTGAACGCCTAGGAACTTACAATACTTTGACGGATCCACCGGAGATAAACCTCAAAGAAGACCGCGTAAAATACTGGATTGGTGTTGGAGCTACTACCTCAGACACCGTGTCAAGTATCGTCGACAAGACCGTACCGGGATTTTTGGGAGACATAGAAAAAAAACGCGTAGAGAAAATCCGCTCCAGTAGAGCACAGAGAAAAAAGCGCGCAGCCGAAAGGGCAAGCGCATAGCAAGCCTATACTTACGGCGACAACTGGTAACTACTCAATAAGTTTGAGTAGTTATTCCTTTTGATGGTATGTTCTCAATAACCTCGGGTGAAACATAACTGCTGTAAATTTAACCACAGATTTTCACAGATTAGTTCTCTGTGAAAATCTGTGTAATCTGTGGTTAAATAATAATGCGCTGTTGCTAGCTTCCCGGGGTTATTGTGAAGTTACCTTATTTCCACCAAAGGCTACCAAAGGCATGGCGTTGCTGTGATATTTACCTAAAAGTAATACGCAAATCGCATATAAATCGAACGCCCTGGGGCGAAAAAGCCATCTCCACCAGCGAACTTTATCCCACCGTATTCACTTTCTCTCGCACCAAAAGGAACATTAAGACCAGCTGAAACGCGTATATCCTGCCACAAGTCGTAATCGGCTCTAGTTTGCAAAAAACCACTCTCATCGTGAAGGTTGAATATATTATTGCTAGACAAGTTCACCAAAGGATGAACTTCGATTTGCCACCCACAACTCAGGTAATCGCGCCCAAAGGTAAATAGCTCGCCTCGCGCAATCCGCGAGAGTAATGCCTCACCTAGATCCTGGTAATTATTATCAGCAGCAGTTCCCACACCACTACGGAAGTACTCAACATACGTATAAACATTTCGCTGAGCAACAATCCAAGAGCGATCTACATTTGCAACAAAACTGAAAACCGACTCCCCCTTCTTAAACTCCGTTAATGTCATATCTAAACGAAGCATCGCTTGAAAAAGCGCACGACTAAACCCAACACCAAAGAGACTCTCGTCAAAATGTCGTGCTATCAATATATCAATATCACTCTCTATTTCCCTGATTCGTCCGTGAAACTTAAGTGCGTAAGAACTCTCCCTATTCATAATGCTATTAGTTACAGGATCTCTTCTACCAACAACAATACCCTGCACATCGGCTCCTGTATCTAGAAGCAATTGGGTGTAGAGTATGTCATCACCACTCTTATAATCCTTGTCAATTGCGACTGGAGAAAAGGGATTAAACAAATCAAACACTGGAAAGACAAGTGCATTTCCCCAAGTTATCGCTTGTCGACCAACTCTAACGACAAGCCTTTCTTCTGCATAACTAAGCAAAAGACGATCGAGTCTAACCACAAAGAGAAAGTCTCTATCATCGACTATTTCACTACTTAGATTAAAAATCCTACGATCGTCATCAGGAAGTATACTTTCCCCATGGTGCAATGGCAAAACTCCGCCAATATGTCTGTCTACAAACGTCCCCTCTCCACCAATTCCCAACACTTCGGCATGGACCTCTCCAGAAACCCCCTCATGACGCGCCTGTAGCACTGCGCGAAAGTTCAACTCTTGCTCAATCCAAGTATCTGGACCCAACAATGAATTTACATCTGAAGCTTCGTGGTCAATTAATGTGGGCTGATACTTTGCATGACCTCGAATGCTCGTGTCTAATGCCATCGCCGTAGAAAGGCAAACAAGCATTAGTAACATATACATACTAAGATTTGCTATAGCCAGTCGCAACACGAGTTCTACCTCACCTCGTCGGAGACGATTTTACCATCCTTCAGTGTCACTAATCTGCGAGCGAAATCCATAACTAAAGCATCATGAGTCGAAAACACAAAAGTCACATCTCTGTCAACATTCATTCGCCTCATAAGCTCCAGAAGCGAACGAGCCGTAGCTGAATCTAAGTTTGCTGTTGGCTCATCTGCAAGCACAATGCTAGGGTTAGACACAATTGCTCTAGCAACAGCCACACGTTGTTGTTGCCCTCCAGAGAGTTCTCCCGGACGCCTATTCTCCACTCCCGCGAGCCCAACTTCTTCAAGTAACTGTTTTGCTCGAGACAAGCGCTGCTGCTTAAAAACCCCTTGTAGTTGCATCACAAAAGCTACATTCTCGATAGCCGTAAGAACCGGAATAAGATTATACGCCTGAAAAACAAACCCAACATGACGCAACCTCAGTTCTGCCCGTTCACTGCTATTCATTTGGTCAACCCTCTGACCTGATATACTAAGTTCTCCTGACGACGGAACATCAAGTCCACCAATCAGATTTAACAGAGTAGTCTTCCCTGAGCCAGAAGGTCCGCATATACTAAGAAAGCTAGCTTTTTCTATCTCAAGAGTAACTTCACACAGCGCATGGACTTCTATATCAGCCTGCTTATACACTTTAGTTACGTCCTTAATCGATACCGCATTCTCCATAAACTTTCTTCCCAAAAAAACATCTGCACTCACGAGAGCGCATCAACTGGGTCCAAACGACTAGCGCACCACGCCGGATACGCACTGCTAAGAAGGCTAATCGTAAACACAACCATATTCACTTGAAACATATCCTCAGCCAAAAGCTTCAGATATACAATACGACTCATTCCAAATTGAGCCGCTCCAGCAGCAAACTGACTCAAATCAATCCCATGGCGAAAATACCAAACCCCACAACCCGTTAACAAGTTACCAACTACAGCCCCAATGGTTATCAATAACAGGGATTCCAACATTACTTGCCACACGATTGCCACACGTTTCATGCCAAGTGCTTGATATAGTCCTATTTCCCTCGTTCGCTCGAAGATAGCCATAAAAAGTGAATTTACTAGGCCAAAAGATACTGTGATCATTACAATCACATACCACACATATTGCGTTCCTTCTTGAATTTCAACCATCGCTACAACCAGCGGTTCGAGCTCGCGCCAAGTAGTCACCTCAAATCCATGTAATAACTGCGCCGCTATCTTACTGCGTAGTGGCTGCACTAAATCTCGACTAGTGACCAATGCAACAATCTCCGAAATCCCTTCTCCCATTTTCAGCAGACTCTGTACGGTGCGGATTCCACTGAATATGTACGCTTTTTCGGTACTCTCCAATTCTGCCTCATAGAGACCAATCACACGAAAGCCCCGCGTTGCTACGCCCCCCCCATACATCGGCTGGCTCATTATTACCACTCGCTTACCAACTTCGGTCTGTAATTTTTGCGCAAGAGCACGTCCAATCACAATCCCTTTATCATTTTCAGACATTACCGATTGTCCAACCAATACACTTTCGCCAATAAAAGAAATGTTCCGTTCGGCCTGTGGGTCAATTCCCAAAAGCACTACTCCTGCCGACTCACGCTCACTCTGTATAACGGCCGGAACACGCACCCTTTTGCTCCATCCAACAACCCCCTCTGATTCAAGCGCTCCGGCTATACCCATCGGGAATTCTTTAATGCTATGCTCTACCACAGGGTCTTCACGGTAGCCTTCTTGGCGAATTTGAACGTGAGCAGTAAGATTTCGTATAACCCTCTCTACTATCTGCTCCCCCATACCACGCTGCAAAGCTGCCAGCATATTCGCACTCAGAATACCAACCACAATGGCACAAACAGTCAGAAACGAGCGTCGAGGGTTGCGTAAAACATTGCGAAACGCCAATTGCCAAAGTAGTCTAATCATATAGTTTACACTACGAGCCGCGCATAGCTGAAATTGGCTTGAGCCATAGAATTTTTAAAACGGGATACAACGAAGCCAATATTGCCGCTACTAAAACGACTGCTGGACTTAATGTCAAAGCAGCGGGGCTAAGACGCGGATGGATCTCTTGGGGCATGTTCCACAATTTCATAATTTCTTCGGAACCAGGAATACTAAATCCTACATACCCAAAATAAAGCGTTACTAATGAACCAAATGCAACCCCCACAATCACTCCAAGAAACGCTAACATCAGGCATTCGACCACAATCAGTCCGGCAATACTTATTGGGGATGTTCCAAGCGCAAGCATAATTCCAAACTCCTTGGTCCTCTCAAGTACGGACATAAGAAATGTCTCTGTAATACTAAACAACACTACCAAAATGAGAAGAATATAGAGAATCCATCCAGATGAAAGGTCTAGATCTATTGATTGCTTAAGACCAGGCAGAAGTGCCTCCCATGAATGCAGCTTCAATTGTTGCGAAGTAGGCACAAATTTCGCCAGCTCAGACATTACCTGTGGCACATCTTTTACACGATTGAGCAAAATCGCCAACACATGTATCTCGTCCCCCATCGAATAAATGTCCTGAAAGGTATGCAACGGAATTTGCACCATATTGCGGTCTATTTCAGAAGAACCCGTTTCAAAAATCCCAACAACCGGTAGCACATCTGCAGCAAGAGAACCATCTCGACCCGAACCAAGTATTGTAATTTCAGAACCAATCCGTATGTGAAGGTTTTTCGCCAAAAGTGCACCTACAATGACTTCTCGACTATCATTAGCAGAAAGATAGTGACCTTCTCTTACTACACCTGAAATAGTGGACAACAACGGATCAAACCCTGGCTCTACTCCTACCACTTGCGCGCCATAAGTTCGATCTTCGGATGTTATAAGCGCAAATCCCTCGGCTCGAGCTGCAGTGGCTTGAACATGTAACACTTTTGAAAAATCATTTCGCAAATTTTCGATAGAAAACATTGACTTTCTAATTTGCGGTCTCTCTAAATATCCATCCCTCTGCAGCTGAATGTGCCCGTGATACAAACTTAGGCTAGCATCAATAGCAACGTCATACGAACTAAGCTGTAGAGAATTTGAAAATACAATGACTCCGGTCGCAAACCCAACCACCAATAATGTAAGAACACTTCGGCGTCGATTTCGCCAAATATTTCGCCAAGCTATCTTTAAAGATGTCTCGAGTGTCATTGCCGTGGGTTGCGAAGATTTGACAGTGTAAAAAAACTATCTCCGTAGGTCTCACCAAACTGCACCTCTTTATGCACAATCTCAGTCCATTCGTCCTCTTGCTCAGTCTTGAGCATTCGAATCACAACTGGATAAACTTTACCACCGATAAGCGCTACTTGAGAAGCTCGAAGTTCTTTAACTAATTTCATGTCTTGGTCGAAAAACTGATGCAATAAAATAATCTTATCATCTCTTATTCGCAGCACCTCTTTGCCCCAAACAATCGGCGCAGCTTCATGCGGTATAGATTCTATGACTAGGACCACCTTTGCGTCATCAATCTCCCTGGCAACAATTTTATGCTCGTATTTATTGATAATATCATCGTCCTTTGCCAAATCTTGATAGGAAAAATCTGAACCCATCCAACTTTGGCTCTGCATACTCGCCGGAATCTTAATTATGCGATTCGTTTTCGGCGTAAAAGTCCAAATATCATCCCCAACACTAAGTGTTGCATTTCCAGCATCCTTTGCAGGAGCAATAAATCGCACCAAGGCTCTCTCTTGGCCCTTTGTCCAAGAGCGCACTATAGAAGTCCTTTCCCAATCTGGCCTGTGAATCTTCATCCTCGCAACAGTGTACGACGATTCGTCTCTCCAATAATTGACAGCCTCCTGCACAACTTCTTTTGCGTCAATCCTCTCTGCCGTAAAATCTAAGTCGGCAGCCACTGACTTAATCTGCACAAAACTGATGCAAAGTATAATCCAATTTAATAAGTAAATCCGGGTGCTATTAATCATACATATAAACAGGTGTTCTAATTTTCTTCGTTATTGTCTTTTACTATTCGCTCTGTATTATGATACCCTGAACATACTTTTGCAATCATTCTAAAACGCATGAAACACACAGACATAGCAGTTATAGGAGCGGGGTCGTAGAATTCATCGAAACTGGGCATTCCCATATTCCGCGAATCTTACAAGCACTAACGGGTAATGACAATATCCTGGAACAGAACAGCGACTTGTGGATGCCTGAGGCGTGAAAAAGCCATGAATCTAGATTTAGGAGCTGTCCAAGTTATTTTTGGACAGCTCCTTATCACCAACTTCATTAAGTGCTATATGTCGAGCGTGCCCTACCCGTGTCGAGCACGCTCAGAATTGTTCAGTATTACTAACCCAGTAAAGTCAATGCTAATGATGGTTGCTGATTAGCTTGCGCAAGTACTGCAGCACCTGCCTGCTGCAAGATATTAAGCCTTGTCAGCTCGGCTGCTTCAGAAGCCACATCAACATCTCGAATTTGACTTTCAGCGGCAGCAAAGTTCTCTCGAGCTACCTGAAGGTTATTGATTGTAACATTGATCCGACTCTCAGTAGCACCAAGTGTTCCTCGATTACTAGTGAGCGAACCAATTGCGGCCTTAACACCTGCAAGAGCGTTCTGCGATGCAGATTGCGCAGTAGCTGTAGTGTTTGCGTTGATGGAGAAAAGCAAATCAGCAGTTCCCGCCGCAGCTAACCCAAGTGCCGCCAAAGTGCCATCTACCCCTGAAAAGCTAATCTGAGATGTCGATAACTCATCAAGACCGATTTGTAGAGAAACTTGTGCACCACCAGATAGAAGGTCGATTCCGTTAAAACTTGTAGTAACGGCAATACGCTGAACTTCAGAACCAAGTGCTGCGAATTCTCCTGCTAGAGCGGAACGTTGAGTAGTAGATAATGTACCATTAGCGGACTGCTCTGCCAGTTCTGCCATTCTTGTCAGTACATTTCCTATTTCACTAAGCGCTCCATCTGCAATTGAGATTAGAGAAATACCATCGTTTGCATTTCTGATTGCAACCGAGGCAATCCTCTGATCGGCCTTAAGTGCATCCGCAATCGATAGTCCGGCCGCGTCATCCGAGGCGCGCACAATTCGCAACCCCGAGGATAGACGTTCAAACGTCTTCTGAAGACCTTGAGTCGAAGTAGACAAACGTCGCTGAGCATTCAATGATGCTATGTTAGTATTAATTGTTAGAGCCATTGTTTTCCTCCATGAAATCTCTTAATTTACAAGACCCATTCCATCACAAAGCAGAGCAAGACCCTATGTACACGCTCGACTTAAAAAACAACTGCTGAAACTCACTGTCTCAATCAGTCAAATTTGCTGTATACTTCTATCAACTGTGAAATGGGAAAAACTACTTGTACTGCACTAACTTATCACCTCATCGATTGAGGCAAATCACCGTCTAAACTTCTACAAGCACTACTATGGATTTTATACGACATGGGCCATTCTTTAGCCCGTAAAGGAGGTATCGTCTTGACTCTGGTCGAGCTTTAACAATTTTTGAAAGACATAAAAAAAAGCAGGGGTAAAGTGACCATTACCCCTGCTTGAAACGTTAATTATATGTATTATTAACCAAGTAATGCCAAAGCTAAACTCGGCTGTTGATTAGCCTGAGCTAATACCGCAGCTCCTGCCTGTTGCAGGATATTCAATCGAGTTAGGTTTGCTGCCTCTGCTGCAACATCAACATCCCTAATCTGACTTTCTGCAGCGGCAAAATTCTCTCGCGATACTTGCAAGTTATTTATAGCCACATTCAACCTACTCTCTGTGGCACCCAATTTACCTCTATTGCTAGTAAGAGAGCCAATAGCATCTTTCACTGTGCGCAACGCCGCCTGAGCCGCTCCTTGAGCACCAGCTGTCGTGCCAGCGTTAATAGAGACACTCAGGGTATCAGTACCAGCGGCCGCAAGTCCAAGCGATGCCAAAGTACCACTTACACCTGAAAGGCTAAGCTGAGACGTCGATTTCTCATCAAGCCCTATCTGTAGTGAGACCGAAGAGCCTGTAGACAATAAGTCAATGCCATTAAATGTAGTTGTAGTTGCGATACGCTCAATTTCAGATCCCAATGCTGAAAACTCTCCAGATAGAGCAGAACGCTGAGTAGTAGACAATGTCCCATTCGCTGATTGTTCTGCAAGTTCTGCCATTCGAGTCAAAACATTGCCAATTTCAGCTAATGCACCATCTGCAATTGATATTAAAGACACACCATCGTTTGCATTTCGAATTGCAACACCTGCAATCCTCTGATCCGCACGTAGTGTATCCGCAATCGACAACCCAGCAGCATCATCAGAAGCCCTAACAATACGCAATCCAGATGATAGCCTTTCAAAAGACTTGGATAACGAATTTGTGGACTGCCCCAAACGACGCTGGGCATTAAGCGAAGCTATATTGGTATTAATAGTAATAGCCATACCTTTCCTCCATGAAAGTTAGGCCCGTTGGTTTGAGCCAATTTCTTAGCTCATAGCTTTTACTGCTACTTGCCTCAAATCCCTTGAAGCAAGACACAACAGGACGACATCTTTTTAGACGCATCACATATCCGACATCGAAGTAACTGCGCCATAAAAAAACTATCGTCTGAGTAATAAATGTTCTTGAGGATTTTTTGCTTATATCTTTGACAGAGTTCGGAAAATCAGGCATACAGCAGCAATATAATCAGTATTCCTACAGACTTGTAGATTCTTTTGTAAGCAACAAAAATTATGTCTTCACTGCTAGCTATTGAAATTAGTAATTTTGAACTGAGTAAACGAATAGCTCAGAGCCTATCAACGAGGCTTTCGTCATCTATTAACTATACCGATGACGAAATTAACGAGGTAACTAGTCTAGATCATAAGCTTATTTCAAAAGACATTACATTAGACACCGAAACGATAGAACGCTTAAGGGCAGCTTCAAGACTATCGCGCTGCGAGCTCAAGCAGTCTCCTAATTTCTCCTCTCACCGACCATTCATTGGCACTATGATAGCGCTAGCTAAGAAGCTCACGTGGCCATTTATTCATGCACAACTGAAAGAAAGCTTTTCAAGTCTTGAGGACTACAACCTCATGTTACTCGAGACACTGGCAAAACAAATATCAGAAACAGAAAAGTTAAAACTTTCTGTGCAACAGCACGCAGCACAGGAGTAATCTTCTGCGGTTTACTCATTTTCAGCTCGCATCTTAGCATCGGGAAAAGATAACATAAATGTAGTTCCAGCATCAATCTTACTCGTGACTTCAATGCGGCCTTCATGAGCATCAACGATACTTTTTGCTACAAAAAGACCTAGGCCAGTTCCATCGACATTCTGATGTTTATCTAAACGAGTGTACTTAGCAAACAACATCAGACGAGCTTCGGGCTCAATACCTGGGCCGGTATCTGAGACGGCAATACTAGCACCATCTCCTTTTCTCTGCGCCGTAATTTTTACTTTGCCCCCCTTAGGAGTAAATTTGATAGCATTATGCACGAGGTTACCAAGCACACGATGCAAACCCAAGCGATCGACATAAATATCTATATTGTCATTGTCGCCAGTCGGATGATACGACAACTCTAGTGACTTTGCCTCTGCCATTGTCGAATAATCTAGAACGATTTCCTCGATAATCTCATTCACATCGTATACCTTTGGCGTAATGACCATTACACCGTCCTGAATTCTTCTCGCGCTTAACAATTCATCAATCATAGTAATGCAATTTCGAGCACAAGAACCTATGTGAGTAACTAAATCCTGTGCCCGTTTTTCTTCTTTTGGCACATAGTTAGGAAGTAACTCCGACGACGTTACGATCGCACCTAGAGGCCCCTTAAGATCATGAGAAGTCATTGCCAACAGATCGCGCTGAAACCTCTCCTGTTCTTTCTTACTGGTAATATCTTTAACCCATACGACATGACGACGAAATTTATAATTACCTAACAAAAAAGAATCCCCCTCAGTCGCACCACTAGCTCCAAATGAGGTCAACGTTAATTCGAAATACATAGACTCATCAGTCGCATCAAGGCCTCCCTTTAATTCAGATCGCCAAAGCGACTCACCACCAGAGATATGCCCTTCTAAATGGCTTTTAAGCTCATCAGATACTGACGCATCTCTTCCCGCAACTAACTCTACAACATTTGCTGATTTCTCTTTTATATACGCGCTATCAAGTCGCGCACAAAACCCGTAAAAAGCGTCGTTGGCAAATACTATATTTCCACCGACATCTAATATGGCTAGGCCATCTTGTGCAGAACGCACGGCTGCACTAAACGCATCGCGTTCTGCACGTACTCGCAGTTCTCGCATCTGTTGGAGTTTCCGCTCTGCCACACGCTCGATAACAATACGAATGCGTTCACGAAAATCTTCCGAAAACTGTTTTATCATATAATCCCAAGCACCTTCGCGCATTGCCGCCACAGCATCGTCGATTTTGCTTGAGCTCGTCATAACTATGACCGGTAACCCTGGACGCACATTGCGAATTTGCTTAAGAAGCTCGATGCCAGATGTGTCTGGAAGCAATAAGTCACTAAGCACCAGCTCAGGAAGACTCGAACCCAAAGCTTCAATTGCTAACTGAGCAGTCGTTACGTGAGTAACCTCTCCCACAACATCCTTCAATGCTCTCTTAATAAGCTGAGAATGCGCTAAATCGTCCTCTACAAGCAAAACATTGCTAAATAGCGACCGGGTATTAAAAACCCCACCAAGATTGTCAGTATTGTCAGTTAACTTGGAGCTATCCATTAAACAAGTCTCTTTTCTTTATCTATTAGGTAATTACTGTTAACGTTAATTTGATGAACACTTCTGTAGTATCGTCTCTATTAGCGTTAAACCGTCTATTTTGATACTACAAAAAATGAAACGAAAGTAGATTTCATAATTACAAATTCTTTTACTTAGGCTTTCAATGAGGAAACCAAAGGTGATATTTTATGGTTAAGCCAGATACCTGGATTTTTAAATGGGGTGAAAATGGAGGCGTTAAGCCGTTTAACCCTGAGCAAGTCAATCCTGCGAGCTACGATATCACGCTAGGGGAGCACTGGATCTGCCCAACACGTGACCCAGAGGAATTTTCTGCTGAGTACCTGACTCTATATCCTGGCGAAGTTGCTCTTGCGACCACTAAAGAAGAAGTTCATCTCCCAAGAGACGTTGTAGGAGATTTGAAGCTCAAGAGTTCACTTGGAAGGTTATGGCTAAATCACAGCTTGAGCGGATGGATTGACTGCAATTTTCAAGGCCAAGTCACCTTGGAACTTCAAAACCTTGGGCCGTATCCACGAAAACTTTCAGCGGGCATGCGTGTAGCACAGATTGTTTTTTATCAAATGGAGGAGCCACCAAAAGTAGCTTATGGCGAAGGCGGAATCGGCCATTATCAAGGCCAAAAAGGTGCAACGCGTGCATGGAGCGATAACTTCTTCCCTGGCGTAATAGCAAGCGAGAGAGAACTAAAAGGGAAATAAGTAATTTTGTCTTTTTCGCTACGAAAAAGCTTTCTCTACCCTAGCCTTTAGTTCACCACTGGCTGTAATTTTATCCAGCGTTTCACTACTGCCAACGAGAGAACCGTTGACAAAGATAAATGGCAATTTGTTTTTTCTACCTGCAAATGCACAAAGAGCCGCAACAATCGATCGGTCTTCGCATACATCCACAACATCGAAAGGCTTTCCGCAGCCCTCGACAGCAGCAACAGCCTTTTGTGAATAGCCACAACGCGGTTTTTCTCGCGCTCCCTTGCTAAACACTACAACCTTTGCACGCGTAACTGTCTTTCTTATATCATCAATGCTCCAAACCTTACGTTTCGAGCAATGTGCTGTCACTGATTCATCCATGACAGAGAACCTCCGTAATAGAACTGCATAACCAGAACTATATGACTTACAACTAAAGAATAATATTAATACAATTCACTTTCTTAATCAACTAGCTGTCTAAATACTAGCTTGCGCGACGTGAGGTCAAACTATTTTCGTAGAATGGTCATTCTATGCTTTTTAAACCTTCACTAAGAGTTTTCCACTTCCTCTGGTTCTGATACACTGACTAACTATGTATTCTTATTCAGTTCTTGTTACCAATGACGACGGGCCTAGCTCCCCTCTACTTACCCCGCTACTTGATTGCATTAGTGATAAATCCTGGTGCTCTGAGTTACGAGTAGTTGTTCCTAAAGATGAAAAGAGTTGGATTTCTAAAGCTATCACTAGATTTGACACATTGGAGGCGCACCCTCATCGTTTCGGTGGCTCCCATGACGGCTTCTTAGTTACGGGAACACCTGCTGATTGTACAAGCCTTGGAATAAGTAACCTTTATGAAAACAAACCGGATATAGTTATATCTGGCATAAACATGGGAACAAACGCAGGCCTAGCGTATTTCTTAAGTTCCGGCACCGTTGCAGGCGCTGTTGAAGCATCGCTGAACCAAGTAAAATCAGTAGCACTCTCCGCACACCTTCCACCTGATATCTTCAAGCCTTGGCACGATAGAAATGAAAAAATACTATGCGAGCTACAAGAAGAATGGAAACGCATTGCGTCGCTATCTGTCGATGTTGTAGAAAGGTTGATTTTAAGTAAAGCATGGCAGTATGCCATGCTTTACTCTGTTAATCTTCCTTGGACCACTAGTTTGACTACCGAGCGTAAGATAACGCACATAACACCAACATTCTTCAAAAAGCTTTTTACACAGACAGGTCCTCGACAATTCAAACACGCAATTGATGGCCTAGAAATACCAAAAGCACAAAATGAAGAGCGAGGAGACGTAAGCGTCATTGGCTCAGACAGTATTTCAGTAACACCTATTAACTATCATTTAACCGTCGAACTTCCACAGGCTTTAATCTCGAAGCTAGAGGGTTAATTTCCCCTACTTGCAAGATTTGGGCAGCAGTCGTAATCTTGCACTGGAACTGAGATATCTTTATAGGAGAAAAACTAACTATCATGAGAAAAAGTAACACTATTGTTAATTTACCCGCTTTAGCGCTTTGCGCATTTGTAATGTTTGCGATGACTAGCTCAGCACTCGCTGACGACCTAGCCAAGGGAAAAGAAATTTATAACGGCATAGGCGGCTGCGCTGGATGTCACGGAACTCTAGGTAAAGGTGATGGCCCAGCCGGAGGAACAATGGACCCGAAGCCACTCGACTTTACCAAGGGGACTTACAAGTTTGACACAGACAAAGATGGCAAAAAGGGCACTGAAGCTGATATTATTAATGTCATTGTAAACGGCGCCTCTAAATACGGTGGAAGTTTTATGATGGTCGCAAGAGCAGACATAGCTGAAGCCGATCGTATCGCTCTAGCGAAGTACGTCTTATCGCTTAAAGAATAATAGAAAGGACGCAGGGATAGTTATCAACACGTCGTTTTTAACCGTCCTATGCATCTGATAGCTTGCTATGCTATAACTTCACGTCATGTGATTCAAAATATCGACATTTGTGGTTCACGCATGACACGAGTCCTGTTCCGCAGGCGGGGACTCGTGTCATAAGCGTACATTCAACATGCACACAATCAAAACGATTGCGAAACGTTTCATAACGCTCTTTATTCACGGCAACATCAACTCCACCATTAGCACAATCACAACATCCATTCACAACTTTCACGCAATCGGCATCGTTTGCACAATACTGGTATTTTCCTACATCAAATTCACTAATAGGCTCAGAAACTTTCAACTGAAATTCTGAATCGGCTGTTACATCAAACACAAGCCCAAAAATACAAATGCAAACCATAGCACATACAGCAAAAAAGCTATTTATCTTATTCATAGTATTCATTCACATTATTCCTACATATTAGCGCTGGGCAGACGGTTCTTCTTCATTACTGTGAGCGCGTCCACTAACTAAAAAGCGATGCAACCACACAGAAGTAACTACTATAAGTAAATAAATGCTAAAACTCCACACAGCAAGCTGGATGCGATTAAAACCACACGCCATGCCAATTCCAGCGGCCATCCATATCATTGCTGCCGTGGAAATGCCCTGAATCCGTCTCTCGCTTTTAAATATCACTCCTCCCCCGACAAAGCCTATTCCAGTTACCACAGCCGCCGCAAGACGAGTGACATCATAAGGACCACCATTTGAATGACCCGCAACATTAATTGATAACACCGTAAATAAACAACTCCCCGCACAAATCATCGCAAACGTACGAAGTGATGCCACTTTGCCACGCAGGGCCCGTTCGGATCCCAGAAATAACCCGAAAAAAGCCGCTAACGCTAATTGTTGAGCAAATGCAGGAACGACAAAACCAAAAAAAGGAATTACTCTATCTATCACTTATCTTAACTCATATGAAAAAAACGGTATCGTTGATAATAATTTGGCATAATAGATCGAGCCCATCCGTTCCCAGCGTGTATCAAATACTTTATAAAGACAATACAGGCATCAATACATTAAGAAATATTCTATGTCGAAACCGTATTGCTATGTTACAATAATTAAGACGCTATGAGTAAGATAAAGGATCAACAAGAAGAAGGTGTTTTAACTCGGAGAGATTTCGACGTCAAAGAACCACCGATGTACAGAGTTATTCTCCTTAATGACGACTATACCAGTATGGAATTCGTTGTCTTAATACTAGAGACAGTGTTTCGGAAAAATACCGACGAAGCTACTCGGATAATGCTTAACGTTCACCATAAAGGCTCTGCTTCCACTGGAACGTACACTAAAGAAGTGGCTGAAACAAAAATTGCCCTGGTTCACCAAATTGCCCGCGAAAACGACTTCCCCCTGAAGTGTAGAATGGAGGCAGTGTAACAATCATGCTTGAACCAGCTTTAGAGAAAGTATTAAGCTCCGCAGCGCAGGAAGCTGCAAATCGCTATCATGAGTTTATATGCTTAGAGCATCTTCTCTATGCGATGCTGCAGGATTCGACAGCATCCGGTATTCTTAGCGACTGTGGGGCGAACACAAAAACGCTCGGGTTGATATTAGAGGATTTTTTTGAGACAAAACTTGAGTCTGGCTCACCCAACTATTCCTTAGAACCTCAGCAATCACTAGCATTTCAGCGCGTTCTTCAGCGTGCGATCCTTCAGGTGCGTTACTCGAGTAAGGATAAGGTTGATATAGGGGATGTGCTAGCTGCAATTTTCACTGAGCCAGAAAGCCATGCTGTATTTTTTCTGGGACGAGAAGGTATTTCTCGCTTGGATATTTTGGAATGCATTTCACACGGTTCTATCGATCTTGAAGACGAAGATATATATGAATCTGACTCTATCGATGGCGAGACAACACGTTCACACACAAACAGCAATCCTCTTGAACGATACACTGTCGAATTTAATACTAAGGCAAAAGAAGATGCCATTGAGCCTCTTATTGGCAGAGAAAAGGAAATTGAACGCATAGTTCAAGTGCTTTGCCGCAGAAACAAAAATAATCCACTGTTAGTGGGCGATCAGGGAGTTGGCAAAACAGCGATAGCAGAAGGGCTGGCACTAAAAATCATTAACAGCGAAGTCCCTAGTAGGTTAGAAAATGGTAGGATCTTTTCACTTGACCTAGGCTCATTACTGGCTGGAACTAAATATCGGGGAGACTTTGAAGCTCGATTTAAAGCAGTGGTTAAAGCGCTAGAAAATATACCAGATGCAATTCTTTTCATCGATGAAATCCATACAATTATTGGCGCTGGAGCAACTAGCGGTGGCACAATGGACGCAGCAAACCTCCTCAAGCCCGTGCTTACATCTGGAAAGCTTCGCTGTATTGGTAGCACTACGTATGAGGAATACAAAAGTATATTTGAAAAAGACGCGGCACTGGCAAGACGCTTCTCGAAAATTGAAATTACGGAACCGAGCGTTGAAGATACAATTGAAATCTTAAAAGGCTTAAAATCTCGATTCGAAACACACCATGATGTTCGTTATTCGACAGGTGCAATTAGGGCTGCAGCGGAATTATCGGACAAGTATATCCATCAACGTTTTCTTCCCGACAAGGCAATTGATGTAATTGATGAAGCCGGAGCAATACTCAGCTTGTCCTCTCCCAGCGCAAAAAAAACGAATTCAAAACCAAAGCGCCCCTTAGTTCGCCCTCTACATGTTGAAAAATTAGTGGCGCTAATGGCAAAAATTCCACCTCGAACAGTAAGTACTACCGAAGCGGACAAGCTACAAAAACTCGAGCACACTCTAAAACAAGTAATATTTGGTCAAAACAAGTCTATTGAAGCGTTATCTCGAGCAATCAGACGCTCTCGTGCAGGCCTATCTGACGATGCAAAACCAGTTGGCTCCTTTCTGTTTGTTGGACCTACGGGAGTTGGCAAAACAGAAGTTACAAAACAATTGGCTGAAGTTCTCGGCCTCGAGTTAATTCGCTTTGATATGAGTGAATATATGGAAAAGCACACTGTCGCTAGACTTATAGGAGCGCCTCCTGGATATGTAGGTTTTGAGCAAGGAGGATTACTTACCGACGCTGTCATGAGAAATCCACATTGCGTGTTGCTTCTCGATGAAATTGAAAAGGCGCACCCAGATTTATTTAACATACTGCTGCAAATAATGGACCACGCCACCCTCACAGACCATACGGGGAAAAAGGCGGATTTTAGAAATGCTATTATTATCATGACTTCAAATGTCGGCTCTGAAAATCTTAGTGCCCAAGCAATAGGTTTCAGTAATAAAGGCCAAGACATTGACCGCAGTGCCCTTAACAAGACATTTCGCCCAGAGTTTAGAAATCGACTGGATATGATTGTTAAGTTCAATCCCTTGGAAAAAGAGACGATTGAGCAGATTGTTGATAAGTTTGTCGCCGAAATTGACAGTAAATTATTCTCTCATAAAGCCACTATTGCATTAACTTCGGACGCAAGAACATGGCTCGCACAAAATGGGTACAGCCCAGAATACGGCGCTCGCTCTATTCACCGCCTTATTCAAAAAGAAATCAAAGACCCACTGGCCGATGAACTTCTATTCGGTCAATTGAAACAAGGCGGGACGGTAACTGTCAACCTAAAAGACGGCAAGATATTCCTTGCGTTAGAAGAAACCTCTAATAAAACATCTTCCGGCAAACCAACCCAAAACCCTAAGGACGTCGCTAAGGACACCGCTAAGGACGTCGGGTTGGTGAAAAATCCAAACTAGCTTGACTAGCTTGACTAGCTTGACTCCCCACCTCGCTCTGCATTTTCTACTTCTAGTAGAGCTTGCTCGTCGCTTGCGAGATTTAAAAACGCCCTCATCTGCTCAATAAGAGTATTGTAGTGTTCGATATCAACCAAATCTAACCTATATTCATTGATAATCTTAATCATCATATCGTCCGTCCACTCACCCCACGCCATGGCAGAAACTTTTTCAAAGATTTCCTGACCCAATTCACCTTCGACAGGGGCGACTTCAAGACCTGGTAACTCTTTACCGTATTTAGAGCATTTTACAATTCGCTGTGACATAATTACGCCTTTATACTTAAGTAATATACAATTCACAGAAAGTACGTTTAATATTATACCTTCCGCAAACGGTAACTTTTGCCGCATACATTAACCGTCAACCTGAATAAAGTCTAGCACGGGGAAGGAAAGCAATGAAAATCGTACAACTAATTGGTGCGCCATATGACGCTGGATGTCGAGATGAGACCTCAGATGCTATAGATCAGCGCAATGGACCAGCCGCAATTCGCCAAGCATTTCTCAAATTAACTAGCGGTTTCAACATCCCAATTGAGTTTGATGATTTAGGTGATGTGCGGTGCAATAATACTGTTCAAGAGGTTCTCCAAACTGTGCAAGATAAAGTCATCGAAGTTTCTAAAAATAATCTAATCCCGTTTATATTGGGAGGTGCTCACACCTTAACTCTTGGTTCACTGCGCGCATTCTACAAACGAGGAATCGATTTCTCACTAGTATACTTAGATGCACACCCAGATATGATGCCTCATCGTGAAATAAATTATGGATCAACCTTGTATTATGCCTTAGAGGAAAAAATCCTTGCCCCACAGAGAATTGGACTCATTGGCCTGCGAAATGTTGAAACTGACGAATGGAACTTAATTCGTGAAAAAAACATTTTTAACGTTCCCTCAATAGAGATAGAACCTCTGGGCATTGTAGCTGTATTAGAACAAATTAAGCAGAAACTACCCCCTCCTTACTTTATCAGCATAGATTTAGACTCCCTCGATCCAACTGCGGCACCAGGAGTAACATCACCATACCCAGGAGGGCTAACTTACCGTGAAGTGCTTTATCTAACCTCAGAACTATGCAAATCTGAGCTCGTAGGAATAGATATCGTTGAACTTTCTCCAATTAATGATAGAAACAACGAAACTGCAAGAATTGCTGCAACGCTTCTTCAAAAACTCTCAACCATTATTGCAGATTCGGCTACATCCAAGTAATTGTTGCTTATTAGGGGTGCCAAGATTGGCCAAAATCGCTACTTTTAGAACTGCTGATTGCGGCTCAGATCATTAAGTCATGCCCTATACTAGACGACAATCAATTAGTAGATAGTGAATACTAATCACTGTCACTTTGCGCAATTTGTGTATCAAAATCAGGCGATAGATAAAGGTTGCACATCTGACTAGGCAAGGAGCTCGTTGTTAAATGTCTCTTACAATTAATTCTAATATCCCTTCACTTCGCACCGACAAAGATCTAAATAAACGCACCTCCGCTCTTGGCAGCAATTTCGAAAAGCTATCAAGTGGGAAGGAAATCAACAAAGCTTCAGACAATCCCGCCGCTCTTGCCATTGCAATGGATTTACTAACTAACGCCGATACTAGCACTGTTGCTTCCCGCAATATTAGCGATGCTGTGTCTGTAGCGAATATAGTTGATTCATCATTAAGCTCAGCTAGTGACATTACTACGCGTTTAAATGAACTCTCGACTCAGGCTTCAAATGGCACATTAAGTGACCCGCAACGTTCAGTATTAAATGATGAGTTTCAAGCCCTTTCATCGGAATTGGACAGAATTGCTCAAACAACAGAATTCAATGGCCAACAACTTCTCAGTAGCGACAGCACTATCAACATCCAAGCCGGAACAACCGGAGACGCATCTTCACAAATTGGCTTGTCACTTCGAGGGGTAAGTAGCTCTAATCTCGGCCTAGCAGGAGCCGATATATCAACCCAAGCAGGGGCTCAGCAATCCCTTAGCCAAATCAAATCGGCCAGTCAAACACTATCATCAGCACAGGGAGAAGTTGGCTCTGCAGTAAGCCGATTAAATACGGCCTTTGAGAATCTCAAGTCTTCTGAAGTGAATCAACGCGAAGCAGCAAGCCGCATTCTCGATGTCGACGTAGCACAACAGAGCTCGAACCTTGTAGCAAACCGCATTGGGCAACAAGCGTCTCTTTCAGTGAAAGCTCAAGCGAATCTACTCCCGGAACTTGCATTAAAAATTCTTGGCTAGTAGCGAAGTTGGTGAGAAATACACGCTAGCGTGGGCAGTAATTCAACTTCTTGACTAAGTCAATTCTACTTCCCTTTTTATTAAAGATGACTTCATCAAACTCTGTTATAACAAGGGTCAAACCATAGCCGTGTAATTTCAAATCATCCTCAGCATAATCACGTGGATCGGGTAGAGATTTCCAGTCAAACCCATTTCCGTCATCTTCAACTCTACACCTAAATAATCCATTTTCAATATTCACAAAAACTCTGATTTTCTTACCTTCTCTTTGAGCAATTTTCGTACGCTCATCAAGAAGTTGCTCAAAGGAATCGGCTTCGAGCGCAGCGCTTTTTTCTTCGTAGCTAATATCCAAATTACCGTGCTCAACGGCATTGCGCAACACCTCAGCCAACGCAACACTTACCCTACGGCAATCCTGACAAACAAAAAATCCGCTAAATAAGGTACAGATAGCATCAGCCGCTGGCTGTATTACTTCACTAGAAGTTAATAGCTCCATACGAAGCTCAGTAGATATAAGAAAGTCAGACAACAAAAATTGAGGTTCTGTCTCCTTAGTCATTATAATTTAATCTTTACTAAGAATCTCATACGCCTGTTGAATTTCAAGCATTTTCTGATGCGCTACCGCCCTCAACTCTTGGCCCAAATGGTTCACCTTATCCGGATGATACTGCGAGGCAAGACTCCTAAAAGCTGCCTGTATCTGCTTATCCGTAGAATTCCTAGACACTCCAAGAACTTGATACGGACTCCTTTGCGCATCATCAGAGAAATTCTTTTTCTCAGTTCCTTCTTTATCTACTCGTTCTTCGGCGCTAGAACCACTAAATGATCGAGAAGTCCAATCTGTCTCTCGACCAAGCCTAGTCTGTAGTCTTCTATACTGCCACCACAAGTAATAAATGACCAAAAGGTCATCTATGCGCCCTATGAGCCCATAATCTCGAACTAAATCAACTGGGGAGAAAAAATATAATAGCCCCAGAAAGACAAACAGATACTTTATAGATTTACCCACAGCCGACAAAGATTCACAATCAAAAGATTGTACGGTAAGTGACTGCCTATTTGGTCGGGGTGAGAGGATTTGAACCTCCGACCCACGGTTCCCAAAACCGTTGCGCTACCAGGCTGCGCTACACCCCGAACTGCAATCATTCGTGACACAAATAAGAGCACCTCTTATACGACATATGATATGATCTGTATATACCTGTAGCATTGGGGTTTCCCGAGCACTGACACTTTTATCGAGAAATTACTTTAATAATGTGCTAGTTCTAACAGGGGATGTTAATATCAGGTCTATTTCTAAGCATTTTTTTCTTAAGGAGAAACATATGAGTCTAAAAGGTACGTTAGTTTTCGCGTCTGGGAAATGCACAGACTTTGACATTTGGACTCTTGACCTTAACTCTAAAGATCCCGTACAATTAACCTCTGGTGAGAATCTCAACGATCAGCCAAAATGGTCTCCTGACGGTTCAAGGATTGCGTTTATTTCCACAGGAAAGGATTTTATTGCCTCCCTTTGGGTAATGAATAGAGATGGCTCAGACAAGTTGCGACTGACAACCGACATTTATTGTCAACATCCCTCATGGTCTGCAGATGGTAAGCGCATAGTGTTTACCTCCAATGCGGAAAATGACGATGAGTTCCATGTTTGCGTTATGGATTTACAAACAAAAAAACATGAAATTCTTTTTCGACGTGATGGACACGAAACGGAACCAAGCCTCTCAAGAGATGGCTCGAAGGTTCTTTTTGCATCGACAGACCCAAATTCAAAAGTTCCCTTTGCACATCGCGATACAGAGATTTGGGAATATAACTTAAGCACCAAGCTTGAGAAAAAAATCTGCGCTCATGCTGCTCGAGATTACTGCCCGGTTTATTCGCCCGATAGCTCCAGAATTGCGTTCGTTTCTCACCGCAATGCCCGAACAGAAGAGGAGTATTTGAAAAAGCTCAGAAAAATCAACGAAGAACTAAAAGTCAAAGATCGTGAGTCAATAGATCGCGCAATTCAAGAGTTACAACAACTGGAGCTAGATGGAGAGATATACGTAGTCGATAAAAATGGCGATAATCTTCGTCAGCTAACAAATAACAAGAGTGCTGATACAGATGTGAACTGGTCTCCTTGCGGCAAATATCTAGTCTATTCCGCCTCTACGGTTGGACAGCCTAACAATGAGAGAATTAAGATACTTGAGGTGGATACGGGGGATAATATAACCCTTAGATACAATCGCGAAGCTCTGAGAAAAGAAATCAATACCGATCCTAACCAGTACGTTAACAATCATCTGTTTATGTATCTGATACCTAATTTTCTAGAGAGGACATTTAATATGCGCCTTATCGGTGAAGCTTTCTGGGGAGAAGAGCGCCAGCCAGATTGGACTGCGCAGTAACACATGCAGTTCCCGTTTACTGATAGCATAGTGAGGACAAGTCCATGTGTGGGATTTTTGGTGCGTTTGGTAGATTAGAAAAAAATAATGCTCGATATAATGAGATGTTAGCTACAATGCGACATCGTGGTCCAGACGAGAGCGGATTAATCAAAAAAGATGCCTTTTGCCTTGGCCATCAACGCCTTTCAATAATTGATGTGGAGAAAGGAAAGCAACCTCTCCAAGATAGGAATGGAGAGATAAATCTGGTTTGCAATGGGGAACTATATAACCATCAGAATTTAAGACGCGAGGTCTGTGGGGCGTATGATTTCTCAACCAACAGTGACAGTGAAGTTATCATTGCAATGTACAAACAACAAGGTGTTGAATTAGTGAAACATCTTGACGGAATGTTTGGCTTTGTTCTTGCTGACAATGATAGATACTTTATTGCCAGAGACCCTATCGGAATAAAACCCCTATATTTCGGTTTTGATAACAGTCATGTTTATATTTCATCAGAGATAAAAGCCCTAATCAACTATGCAGACCAGATAAAGGAATTCCCCAATGGTCATTATTTTCATCCTACTGAAGGATTGCAGCCTTATTATTCCTTACCGACAATAAAGACCTTCATTACAGATAAAGACCTTGCCGTTGCGAAAATTAGAGAGACTTTAACAAAGAGTGTTCGCAAAAGGCTAATGTCCGAAGTTCCGATTGGAGCATTTCTAAGCGGCGGATTAGATTCAAGTATTATTGCCTCTTTGATGAAAGACAGCATGCCGGAATTACACTCGTTTTCAGTTGGGCTTGAAGGGTCGCCAGACCTCAAAGCCGCGCGGTTGGTAGCTGAACATATTGGGACAATTCACCATGAGTATGTTTACTCGGAACGTGAAATGCTAGACGCACTTTCAGATGTAATCTATTACCTTGAGTCTTTCGACGCGGCCCTCGTTAGAAGCGCTATTCCATGTTACTTTGTCTCTAGGCTGGCAAGTCGTTATGTTAAATCAATACTTACCGGCGAAGGAGCAGACGAATTATTCGCGGGGTATAGCTATTTTGACGACTTTCAAAATCCGGAAGAATTGCAATCAGAATCTCTTCGTATTATTAATGGCTTACACAATCTGAATTTGCAAAGAGTAGATCGCATGACAATGGCTCATAGCTTAGAGGCGCGTGTTCCGTTCCTTGATATTGAATTCATAGAAGCGGCTTTGAGCATATCTCCTCACTTAAGAATGCAAAACACTTTCGGCATTGAGAAGTGGTTATTACGAAAGGCATTTGAAAACAAACTCCCTGCTGAAATTGTCTGGCGAGAAAAGATGGAGTTTGCGCAAGGATGCGGTTCTTCAACTGTTCTTGAAAAAAAGGCGGCATGTATTACAGACCATGAATTTCTGGTAGCCCGAGAGCAAGGCAAACCTGTCGCATCCAAAGAAGAACTTCTTTACTACAACATTTTCAGAAATCACTTCGATCATCCAGACAGCAGCAACTTGATAGGCAAATGGAAGGGGAAACTTCATTAGAGCGGAGCAACTTCCTCAACAACGATAGAAACAGGCTGCCTGTTATTATCGAGCTCAAACGTGCCTCTTATTTGCACATTGGTACGGTTGAGGTTTTCAGAGATGAGATTGTCAGGATCTCTTATCCACATTCCTGTTTGGGGATGTGAACCATCGAATCGCTGTACCACGGTTCGATGAAAAGGATTGCCAGTAACTATAATCCCATCTGCCCCGCTGCTCATCTTCTTAAAAGAAAGGGAAACAGAGCCAGAGACCACCCCTTCGAGTGATTCGGGGCTGTACAATGTCGAAACCTTTTTTATAAAAGCATTGGTGTCTTGAGTTTGAAAGCTTGAAACGTCTTGTCCTGATACGACAACTGTCTCCCCACTTAACGCGACAGCTAGTTCCTCGAACAAAGCACCGCTAAGCTGAAGAACAAAAGTTGATTTGATAAGAGGAAATCTTGGAAAACCAGGCAAAGATGCCCTTCCCGAAACGCTAAATAACCCTTCTATGGGCACCACCAGCTCTCCTGCCACTGCAGAAAATAGCTCCGCCGAATGGCTTTCCTCTACTGGTGGTGGAATTGTTGGGACGGTCGTTCGTCCTCGCGGTGTAGCAGATGCAGTAGAAGAAACTAGCAACACACATACCATCATAAGAATTCTCATAAGAAACCCCCTTACTTCAAAACGCGCAAGTGGATTACCAATAAATTTCCACAAGCGACTAGACACCAAACAATAGAACACAGCCACACTGATAATTGCTGTAGTTAAACTCTCACAACAACGAACAGGCAACATACACCTTCTACTCCTAGCAGGAATTCTTAATAACTGTAACTTATACCAACTAACAGTTTCTTAAGCAAATTTCTAATTGCTTTTGATAAATTTAGTGAGAAATTCAAGCTCGTATAAGGTAGTTTTGAAAACTTTTCCTTTCTTGTGTGATTTGCGACATGATTATAAACCAAAAGCTATTCAGTCTTACTCACATAACCATATACAAATGCTTTCAAAACTCATCTTCTTAGCACTACTATTTTCGCCATTACTTGCAAGCGCTAGCGAAATCCACATCGCTTGCGCTTCTAACTTCGCGGTTGCGATGAAAGATATCGCCAAGCAATTCGAAGCGTCCTTCCAACACAAAACGCTAATTAGTACTGGCTCAACTGGCAAACTCTACGCTCAGATAATTCACGGAGCACCCTATGATATCTTTGCAGCCGCAGACAGTAATCGCCCCGAGCTTCTCTCGCGCAGTGGAATCGCTATATCTAGTAGCCGCTTTACATATGCAGTTGGCATTCTTGTGCTATGGAGTAACAACAAGAATTTTGTAGATCCTACGGCGAAAGTTCTAGACAAAAGCAATTTCAAACACCTAGCAATTGCTAACCCGAAAACCGCCCCCTATGGCAAAGCAGCACTCGAAACACTCGAATACATGAATCTACTAGCTGCACTGAAGTCTCGAATAGTCTACGGGGAAAATGTTGCCCAAGCTTTTCAGTTTGCAGCAAGTGGCGGGGCAGAACTTGGGTTTATTTCTCTATCTCAAGTTACGCAAACTTCCACTGTTAAAACTAAACACTACTGGGTAGTACCACAGGACTTCTATCAACCCATTGAGCAACAAGCTGTTCTTCTGCAACGAGCAAAACACAATCAAGCTGCCAATGACTTCATAGTTTTTTTGCGCACTAGCAATATAGCGCATGATATCATTGAACATAATGGCTATCACCTAGACAGTATGAAATCCCCGTTGAAGCATTGAGTAATGAATCTTAGAAATCGCTAAATTGACAAATTAAGTAATTATTCGATAGAAAGACAGAACAATAAACGCAGCTGGTGAGAAATCCAGGCTAGAAACCTATTTTTTTGCAACTCATTCATGCTAACTAACACCGACTTATCAGCGCTACTCATTACTCTAACCCTTGCTGCAACAACTACAGCAATGCTACTTGTGCTTGGAACACCGCTTGCCTGGTGGCTTTCTCAAACTAGCAGTAAATTAAAAGTTCCTATAGAAGCCATAACGGCACTGCCCCTTGTGCTACCTCCTACCGTTCTTGGCTTCTATCTCCTTATTGCGCTTAGCCCTAACGGACCCATTGGATCTACCATTTCGGCTCTAGGCGGGCCTTCTCTTGTCTTTTCCTTCACCGGTCTTGTCATAGGTTCTGTTCTTTACTCCCTCCCCTTTGTCGTTCAGCCCCTTCAGAATGCCTTTGCTTCTATCGATTCACACTTACTAGAAGCAGCCTCTACTCTTAGAGCTTCGCCAATAGATCGATTCTTCTCCCTTGTTGTGCCATTATCAAAACACGGCTTTCTCACAGCCACCACTCTTGGCTTCGCCCATACAGTGGGAGAGTTTGGCGTAGTGCTTATGATAGGCGGCAATATCCCAGGCAAAACACAGGTATTATCTATTGCCATATACGACCACGTTGAAGCACTTGAGTATGGACAAGCTCATATACTATCGGCTGGATTGCTTGCCTTTTCCTTCCTGTTTCTGCTGTTTGTCTATTCGGCAAAATACAAACATTCAAATAGCACACCATGAGCGTAGATTTTCATTTTCAACTTGAAAAGAACAACTTTGTGCTAGATACAAGCTGTACTTTATCAAATCCAAATGTAAACATACTATTTGGTCGCTCTGGTGCAGGAAAGACTACTTTGCTTAGATGCATTGCCGGATTGGAACACGGAGCACAAGGGCATTTGATAGTCAATGATAAAGTTTGGCAGCGAAGTTCTGATGATATTTTCCTGCCTACTCACAAAAGACCTATTGGATATGTCTTTCAACACGCAGCGCTATTTCCTCATCTAGATGTTCGAGAAAATCTCGATTACGCATGCAAAAGAGCAAAAGGAGATAAGCGGCAGGTAAGTTTCGACTCCGCAGTCGAAGAACTTGGCATATCACATCTACTAAATCGAAATCCTTCGGGTCTATCTGGCGGAGAGCGTCAACGCGTCGCTATCGCTCGTGCTGTACTAAGTAGTCCTGAAATATTGCTTTTTGACGAGCCACTTACGGCATTAGACACTGAGAGTAAGTACCAAATTCTTTCTCATTTGAAAACCATATGCCAGAAATTCACAATCCCTGTGGTGTATGTAAGTCATTTGTATGACGAGGTGGCACGCATCGGTGACTTTTTAGTGCTACTAAAGAATGGGAAAGTTGAAGCGACTGGTTGTTTGTCAGAGATGTTTACCCGTCTAGATCTTCCCTTATCGCATTCAAACGATGCAGGAGCTATTATTGAGGCCCGTATTATAGGCCATGACACCGAATTTCATCTTACTAATCTAGAATTCTCAGGAGAGCACCTCTTAGTCGCGCATAAGGAACTACCTATTGGAACACTTACACGCTTATTCATTCATGCTCGTGACGTTAGTTTAACACTGAAGCGACAAAATGATTCCAGCATACTAAATATATTGGAGGCTAGAATACTTGATATGCACGAAGAATGTCCGTTCCATGTAATGATTCGCTTGGAAGTAAGAAACTCCGTAATCCTTGCGCGAATAACACTAAAATCAGCTGCTCAGCTCAAACTCGAAAAAGGGATGACAGTATTCGCACAGGTAAAAAGCGTTGCGCTATTGTAAACAAACTTACATCAAACAAGTATAGAAAAATTTCGGTCGCACTATGATGTGGCAACTTGCTTTCTAGCAATAAACTTTATAGCATCGCCCTTAAAATTTTGAATGCCCCCAAGCTCCTCGATTTCAAAACCTCGATCAATAAACGCAGCTTTCATAGACTCTGGGGTCAACCAAACCGAGCCATATCCCACCCCTCCCAAGGCGTCTGAGGTAACGTAACTGTTGCGCTTGCCATGATAGGTTCGACCAGAAGTGTCACTTAGCACTACATCTGGCCCATCTGGAGCACGCTCCGACGCCACATGTGACCACACATAGACTATTGGGGCATAGCGAGTCATTAATTCGATACTCCAAATAGGATCTTCCATATGATAGAGAAGACCCGAAGCGAGTACTAAATCGAATTCTCGATCTCTAACAAGTTTATGTTCCAATAAGTAGTTGCAGTCACCAAATAGGAACGTGGCTCTATCTAGTCCAAATTCATTCTTTGCAATAAGCGATTTGAGGTATGACTCTCGGTTAAACTCAATAGCAGTAACTTCGGCCGCACCATAGTCGAGCATCTGTTTAGTATTTGCCCCCTCAAGTGCACCCAGCTCAAGCACCCGCTTGCCAGCAAGCGCAGTATTGCTGTTTAGCTCATAAATACTCTCAAGCTGGTCCGAAAGCAAAGGCTCTCGTGCCCCAAAACACCTATCTTTATAGTGAAACACGCTCACCCAGTTACTAAAAACCTCAAAGCCAGTATGTCGATTATCTACAGCAGCATTCAATTCCTTATTCTTAATATACTGAAACTCATCATTAAATGCCTCAACATAACCCTTAGCCGTCTGCGAAGCAGAGCACGAACTTGATGGAACACGCCCTGATTTTACTTTTTTAGCACTAAGCCGTTCTTTAATTTTCGACTTAACAAAAATCAGGGGGGTCAGTAAGAAGTGTCCTAATAGATACGATTCAGAAGAGCGAATCTCTCGATAGTTCCCAATTGTTTTCTCGAGTTCTTTGACAAGATTCTCACGCTGCACACTAACTCTTTTGTATTCATTAAGTAAGTCAACATGCTCCTCAAACAACTCTGGAAGATGCTTTCTCTGCATTGCGCTATTGAGGTTCTTAAGCTGCGCAAGAGACTTTACGCTTTCTTGCTCAGTCGCCGTACAAGACGCCATCAGACGCGCAACGGTATCATCAAGCTCGTAAGAATAAGACTTAATTCGATCGAGCACCGGGAACATACTCGTGTTAGGCTCGCAAGCCTCATTTCCACCAGGCGCAAACTCTTTTTGTAAACTTACTCCCATCTTACTCCCATCGCCTCTTCTTTTTTCTTTGGTTCAGCACTCATTCGTCAGTATCCAGTAACAATAGCGTCTTTATATATCAATATATTCAGCAATTACACTTTACTAAAAATTACACTTTACTAAAGATGAAATCCCTTTACAACTCAGGAGACAACCGCCAAGTAATCTTTCTCGCACAAAATTCGCTCTTTGCGATTTGGGGAGTAAGAACTCATCACAATCTCCCCGCAAACGTCACACGAGCGCTCCCATAACTTTCTTGGGTTTCTAAGCTTTGTGCGTCTTTGATAACGAACATCGGGACAAACTTTTGGAATAGGCAGATTCATTTTGTTATAAAACGCCAATTCACCACGCTGAATACGATAATTTTTCCCACTCTCTGCGCATGAAAATAATTCACTGTAGATACTATCTGAGACATCTTCAATATTATCGGGGACATCACTCGTTGCAGTACAATAATCCGCTGGCTCTGGTTCTTCCCATGAATAACCCCGCCCGATTGCTTCCTCTTTACTCAATGGATAACATTCATTTGCTAGAGTTCTATTATATGCAAACGGAGACATAGTGTGGGGGAAGAACTGTCCCCACTCGCCAGTGTTACCCATTTGTTGCACAATCGAAGCCACCGTATTCTCATAGTCTTGTTTGGAATATTGTTGGTTTAGAATACAGTACTGCTTATTTCTAAGACCGACACAACCAAAACAATTCTTACATGAAAAACATTGTTCACAATACCAAACACTACTACTGTGAAAGACATATAGAGAGAAATGCACGTTTTGTGTGCCGATAGTTCCTAACACCTGGTAGGACAATTCAGGGTCGATATACATATTGGAACAGTCAAGTAGGTCTTTAGTTTTAATACCAACCTGCACATACATGCAGTCCTTGCTATCGACTACATCAAAACAATATTCACAATCCTTAGAGTTCCTAATGAAATCTCCATTACAATTCTCGCAGTTGAGAATCTCAGCGTATTTAAAGTTGCGCACAAGACGTAACTCCTGAAAACGCAACAACGACTCAATTAAACCCTTACGACTTGATACAAGTGTAGCAACTTTTTCTCTGTATTCATTTCGACTCAATTGCTGATTCAGAAAACAAAACTGTTGGCCAACTAGGTTAGTACACAAATAGCAATCGCGACAGTTTCGTAGGTCATCGCAAAACCAACAATTATTGCATTGCTGTGAAGTATACACCCACCTACAGTCGTAACAATTTCGTAAATTAAAGCACTCGTAGAGCAATTCCGAGTCATAGCAATATGAAGAATCGAAAACATCCCGACAATTCTGTAAAAGCTTTGAATAATAACAATCTTCACAATACTCTGAAGAATTGATTAAATAGCAATTCTTACAATAGGCAGTTCCCGTTGTGTATTCACTATTTTCATTATCCAAGGTTAACATAGATGCACGCGGAACAATTGATTGTAGACTGGCAAACTGCTCAAAAAATTGGCGCTCAAAATCATAAGATCTACCGCTATCTCTGGCATCCCAACTATCAGAAAACCATTCCGTTCGTGAAATTACAGGTGATTTCACGGTTGGTGGGTAGATAGAAATTAAAGGCTTTCCCGAAAATGCAGAAGTAGTTCTATAAAGATACTGCTCGTTTCTATGTAAAGTCCGTAAACGCGCTCGTTCTAGTGGTGAAAGCTTAGGCAAAGGTATAGCAAAGCCAGTTCCGGCAAATGTTGGGGTAATACGTTTAAGAAACTCTTTCTCTGAACAAGAAATTACAAAATCATCTCCAGTGACAGAACATGTTTGCTTCATTGCTAACATAACCTAGGAGGGGACGGAACCAGCAGTTCTAAAAGTAGGGAGTTTGAGCCAAGGTTGGCACCCCGGAAATTGCGAGGACCGGAGTTTACTCGCTGTAAATGAGGACCGGAGCAATCTTCCGGGGTGCCAAGATTGGCCAAAATCGCTACTTTTAGACTTGCTGGGACGGAACCGTTCACGACTAACGCATTATAGATGCTCATTTCAAACCCTAGTTCGTCTAAAGAGCAATTTTAAGAATCCGTATCGCTTATGACCAGAGCAACATCAAGAACAAATTTCCCTTCAGCCGTATCAAATGGAATTTGCGTCACCGGAACTTTCGATAGCTGACGTAGTTTAATCTTTTCACCCACCATAATAAAAGGAGTAGCCATCCCAAGCTTAATCCCAATTTCAGCCAATCGATTTTTTGCACCACCAGTGATAATATTTACAAGTTCCCCTACTGCATCCGAAACATCCTCACTAAGGTCCGAAAACTCCTCGTAAAGCATCCTACTAGCTATTTTGATAGCTGCGTTTTCTTCAAAGCTAACAACCATAATACCACTGACACCTTTACCGGCCAGACCGATTATCCCGGAGACAACTCCAAAGGTTCGATCCCCCTGCCTCAGAGCTGGTTGCCCGGCCGTAACTGGTGTCATGGCCATCGTTTGAACAACATCGATAGCAGCCTCCAAAAACGGATTAATATGCTCGGTTTTCATCCTTCCTTATAATTCCCTTTTTTTGTTTTCTGTCTAACCAGAATATTACTAACCTTTTACGCAAGAGATAATACAAGAGTCAACAAATATGTCCTCCTGATGAGTCTTCGACGTGAGGATCTCTCCGCGCTATATTACACTATATGGCCCAAACAGATCCTCACGTCGAGGACTCATCAGGAAGATTAACACAGAAGGTAAAAACCTTCTCTCTCTTTTTCTACGATGCCAGCGAACCGTTGGATTAAGGCAAGTATCCGAAGTAATTAAGTAATTTTAGAGCTCCTATCCAGGATTACATCAAAGAGCAGAGTGGTAAACAATCGAGATATGTAGAGAAGTCCTTGTAA